>PISX010002021.1:138398-173877 GCA_004024625.1 Mellivora capensis | reverse complement strand
GATAGTTCATGTACAGCCTTTCTCTGAAGCTGTGAAGTTGCTCTCCTCCTACCTTTAGGGAAGGGAAGCAGGGAGCACGAAGCACAAAAAGGCGGCACTGTGAGCTAAATTCTCCATGAATAACAGAAAAAGCAGTGAGCCATACGATTCCCGGATCCAAAGCTCTGCGTGAGCAGATGTAAAACCAGTACCGGGAAGCGCGCGGGGAGGGGCGGGGAGGGCAAGGAGTAGAAGGAAGCGCTGGTAAAATTACCTTGACCAGGCGGCAACTTGGAGACTTCTTCCCTGACTAAAACGCACCAACTTTCCTCAAACGGACCACGCGATAGGCAGGGTAGTCAGAAGCGAATGGACTCGCCCACAGAGTCCGCTCACACCCACCGTAGCGCGTTGCATCACCGCCCACGGCGAGTCCCGGAGCCTTCCACCCAGAGCCTAGAAGACAGAGCCAGAGCCGGAAGAGCCCGGAATCCCGGGCAAGGCTGGGCGGGTACATGGCGCGGAGAAAAACGAGACCAACGTACTCTGGTGCGGATTCCTGGAGCCGGCAAGGAGCCTGTCAAACCAGAATTCAGGCACCCAACTCTCCGTACAAGGTCTTCCGATTGCCAGTCTTAGGGCCGTTCACACCTCCAGCATAAGAAGAACTCTCCCCACAAACCTCCGGCTCCGAGCGCCCCTAGCAACCAACCCCGATTTAAAGCGGAAGGACGGCCCTCGTCCCGCCCTCCCTGAAGCCAACCGGGGACTGGTGGGGAGGCACGTTGGCCCAATCACCTCGGCGGGAACTAAGACCAACCAATAGGAGACAGGTACAGGAGGGCGGGCTGAAGGGGTCGCGGGCGCACGCGCATTTGTGAGCAGGGCCTCGATTCGAGGTGGTGTGGGTGAGTTGGGTGTTGGTGGACTCGTGTTGGCCCTCGAAAACCCCGCGTGGCCGCTGCCGCCCTCTCCTGCCCTCGCCATGTTTCTCACCCGGTCTGAGTACGACAGGTCTGTGCGTCGGGGGGAAATGGTGTCGGGGTTGTGGGTGGCCAGGATTGGGGCCCGGTCCCGACCTGGGTTCTGCCGTGTCATGGGGCGCCCCAGGATCCCGAGTCTGGCCCGGCCTGGGGATCTCTTGCCCTCCCTAGCTGCCCGCAGTGACTCTCCAAGCTAGACGCTCGCCAGGTCCTACCGCTGCGTCACAGCTGGGTCCTGTCTCGGTGACTCGGTGCGGAAGCCAGAAGCTCCGCTTTGTGCTTGGGGAAGAAGGCTGAAGGGGCCGGAACTCCGACCTTTAACCCGGAGACGTCCAGGGGTCATCCTCTCCCCGGTTCATCATTTCGTGAGGAGTATGACTCCCTTTTTAGAAAATGTGAACGTGTTGCCTGGAAGAAAAAGCAACTAGAAATTCTTTAATGGTTTTCATAATTTCAGCTCCCCTTTCCTTTTGGGTAACAACCTCGTTTTCCGTTTCTTAGTCGTGGAAATAGAGCAGCCTTTTCTTTGAGATGGAGGAAGGCTTGCTGGGATATATACTTTTTGCAGAAGCACCAATACATTCTCAGTTTTGCACAGGTAGAATGTGGAATCTGATTTTACAGGAACTGGAATTCACAGTGGTTCTCAGAAGTTTCCTCATCACGGTGATTCCACTAGACCTAGGCTTTTCTCATTTTTTTTTTTTTTTAATTTATTTGTCAGAGAGAGAGGGAGAGAGAGAGAGCAAGCACAGGCAGACAAAGTGGCAGGCAGAGGCAGAGGGAGAAGCAGGCTCCTCGCCGAGCAAGGAGCTCGACGTGGGACTCGATCCCAGGACGCACCTGAGCCGAAGGCAGCTGCTTAACCAACTGAGCCACCCAGGCGTCCCGGCTTTTCTCATTCTTTAAGAAGCTTGTAGCAAGTTAGTTTGTGTGTGTTAAGGCCAGATCTGTTTTCGAAATTAAGGTTCTGAGATTGTTTTTATCTTAAAAAAAAACACTTTTCAGGGGTTGGGAATGCTGCGTAATACTAGATTGAACATATTTATGGAGTAGGCATTTTTACTTTCAGTTTCTGCTTTGATCAGTTAGGTTTTCACATAACTGTAAAAGTTTTGGGGCGCCTGGGTGGCTCAGTTAGTTAATCGACTGCCTTCGGCTGGGGTCACGATCCCAGGAGAGCACCACATCGAGCTCCTTGCTCAGTGGGGAGCCTGCTTCTCCCTCCCTCTGCCTGCTCTTCTTCCTGCTTGTGCTCAATTTCTCTGTCAAGTAAATAAATATTTTTTAAAAACTATAGAAGTTTTGTGTTTGTGTTTTAAGCTGGGAAAGGCAGAATTTTCTTTCCTCCTAGTTGCTTAGAAGCTGCATTTCTTTGTCAAAGTATACTTTGACCCTGTTAAAAGTTTTATCACCTGAACTACCATTTCTTTTCTTTTCACCTTTTTACTGACTCTTATAATTTACATGTGAAATTTTATTTATTTTTTAAAGATTTTATTTACTGGGGCACCTGGGTGGCTCAGTTGTTAAGCGTCTGCCTTCGGCTTGGGTCATGATCCCAGGGTCTTAGGATCGAGCCCCGCATCTGGCTCTCTGCTCAGCGGGAAGCCTGCTTCTCCCTCTTCCATTCCCCCTGCTTGTGTTCCCTCTCTCACTGTGTCTCTCTCTGTCAAATAAATAAAATCTTAAAAAAAAAAAAAAAGATTTACTTATTTGACAGAGAGAGAGCACAAGTAGGCAGAGCAGCAGGCAGAGGGAGAGGGAGAAGCAGGCTTCCTGACAAACAGAGAGCCCGATGTGGAACTGGATCCCAAGACCGTGGGATCATGACTTGAGCTGAAGGCAGACGCCTAACTGACTGAGCCACCCAGGCTCCCCATATGTGAAGTTTTAAAACTGACAGCTTTTCCTACTGTCGTATAAAATAACTATTAGTATTAATCTTCCCAAGCATTAAGAAGAATCATCTTTGGGTAATAGAATTTTGAGTTAGGGTGTGTATGATAAAAATTGTTTTTCTTATCAAAAGGCCTTTATTGGGGCGCCTGGGTGGCTCAGTGGGTTAAAGCCTCTGCTTTCGGCTCAGGTCATGATCCCAGGGTCCTGGGATCGAGCCCCGCATTGGGCTCTTTGCTCCTCGGAGAGCCTGCTTCCTCCTCTCTCTCCCTGTCTGCCTCTCTGCCTACTTGTGATCTGTTTGTCAAATAAATAAATAAAATCTTTAAAAAAAAAAAGGCCTTTATTAAGGTTTTGTGATCCTTAGCATCTTCAACGACTGCTTTGTGTTACTCATTTTTGTATCTTCCCAAGAACACCTAAAGCACAGCTTTTTTACATTCACTTATCTGATATACTTGAATGCTTGCTGTATACAAGGCACTGTTGTAGTTGCTGGCCATCCAGCAGTGAACAATATCAAGATCCTTGCTCTTGTATGGGAGACTGTCTTTTAAAGAACTATTTACAAAAATAACTAGTGTGAGTCAGAAGTGTATTCACGTCACTAGAGAAATCCAAATTAAGTACTAAGTTCTGTTGAGGGAGATTGCATTCAATATTAGGGATCATTAAAAACTTCAAAAAGGAGCTGATATTTACACTGAGTCTTGGGAAAGAGTAAGATTTTAATAAATATAGACTGTGAGAGTCAATAGTTTTGAGGCCAAGAATATAGGATAAACAAAGGGACAATGGGAAAGCACGGCACGTTTGGGAAAATTCTGTTCTGTATGGCATATGTGATGCATGCTTGGGAATGGTGAACTATGGAAAAAACAGGTTGATGCTAGATATTAAATGGTTTTTTATGTGTGGTTAAGGAGTTTGGGTCTTACTCTTTAGGCAACCATGTGCTACTGTTTTCATTTTAAGAAGTTACAGAATCATAATTGTGTTTTGCAGAGATTATCTGACTGGAATAGAGGAAAGAGTGAGTCAATACCAGTTAGAAGGCTATTGTAATAGGTGAAAGGTAATGAGGGCGTTGAGAATGAAAGAAGAGTGTTGAGTTACTATGTAGGAGGAATTGATGTAACTTGGCATATTGTTAATATGGGAGATGGGGAGAAATGAGTCAGATCATTCAGAACTTTCTAGCTTGGGAAACTGGAAGATTGGAGATGTTTTAAAATAAAAATGAAATAGGAGTGGCAGGAGATGGAGCTGACTTTGTAAGGATGGCTGGGTTTAAAGAGATAATTCAGGTTGGAAAATGTTGAGTGTTCAGTGCTAATAGGATATCCAGGTAAAAATGCTTAGGAGGCATTTAAATTAGCCAGGGAAGTGTCCAAACTAGTAATAGAGATTTGAAAGTAGTTGGTGCTTAGTGTAAATGAAATAACCCCGGGAAACAGTGAAGTTTGAGTAGAGGGCCAAGAGCAGAGCACATGTTAGGATGTAGTAATACCTCACTAGAATGAAGTGCTTGAATTGGAGTGAAAATACTGTATTTGCATAGTACTTTACACATTACAAAGTTCTTTCCTACTCCATGCAATTCAGTATTACCTGTGACAGGGCCAGCATAGGGTTTGGTTTTGGTTTTTCATTTGAATTAAAGCTAGTTGCAGAACTAGAACTTAATTCCAGGTCTTCTGTCCTCACTTTTCACTCAGTGATTTTTAAAAATTGTTCTTGGTGCACCAGGGTGGCTCATTTAATTAAGCATCTGACCAGGCTCAGGTCATGATCTCAGGGCTCTGGGTTTGAGTCCTGAGTCAGTTCTCCCTCTCAACATGGAGGAGTCTGCTTGTTCCTTTCTTGTCCCTCTCCCTTTGGTCCTCCCTCTGCTCATGCTCTCTTTCTCTTTTTCTCTCTCAAAAAAACAAAATCTTTTTTTTAAAAAAAGGTTGTTCTTTACAGTTCATAACTTTTTTTTTCCTAAGATTTTACTTACTCATTTGATGGAGAGAGAGCACAAGCAGGGGGAGCGGCAGGCAGAGGGAAGAGGGGGAAGCAGGCTCTGGAGCCCCATGTGGGGCCTGATGTGGGGCTGGATACCAGGATCCTGGGATCATGACCTGAGCCAAAGGCAGACGCTTAACTGACCAAACCACCCAGGCGCCCCGAATTCTGGACTTTTTAAATGACTTCTGGGGCAAGGGGGATGCTGGGATTGTGGGATTCTCCTTTCACTTTTGATTTAACCCAGACTAATAATTCCCAGAGGCAGTATAGTGGAATAGTTAAAAGCTTGGACTCTATTCACATTGCCTAAATTCTCAGTCCACTTCTGCTGCTGCTTCTTTTTTGTTTTTTTTAAGATTTTTATTTATTTATTTGACTGAGAGAGATCACAAGTAGGCAGAGCAGCAGGCAGAGAGAGAGGAGGAAGCAGGGTCCCCGCTGAGCATAGAGCTCCTTCCCAGGACTCTGAGATCGTGACCTGATCCGAAGGCAGAGTCTTAACCCATTGAGCCACCCAAGCGCCCCTACCTCTGCTGCTTATATGCTGAGTGACTTTGGGCAAATTACTTAAACTCTGTGTCTCAACTGTGAAATAGTATCTATCTTAAAATGCTACTTCATAGGATTATTTTGAGGATTAAATAAGTCATTTAGAGGTTTATAACAATGCCAGGCATATAGTAGATATGCAGTAAATGTCAACTTGTATTATTACCTGTTTTATATTTGGGGACATATATAAATATTTCTTTTTTTTTTTTTAATTTTTTAAAAAATTTATTTATTTGTCAGAGAGAGATGGAGAGCGAGCGAGCTGAGCACAGGCAGAGTGGCAGGCAGAGGCAGAGGGAGAAGCGGGCTCCTTGCCGAGCAAGGAGCCCGATGTGGGACTCAATCCCAGGACGCTGGGATCATGACCTGAGCTGAAGGCAGCCGCTTAACCAACTGAGCCACCCAGGCGTCCCCATATATAAATATTTCTAAGAAAGTTTTTGCTAAAACAAATTTGAAAATGCTATATTGTATATCATGTCACATTTTATAAAATCCAAACTCCATAAACCGAGGATCATAACTCTTTTAATTCATTTATTTGTTCGAGTATTTTTGTAGTATCCATTGTGTGCTGAAAACTTTTATAGCTAAGACCATGGCTGATGCCTCTTCTCCATAGTGATTTCCAAAAGGATAGGGCAAAAAAAGGTGGGGAAGTGTTTGGGAGAAAAAAGAAATAATCTGGCATATAATTGGTATAAATATGTATGGAATAAATAAACTAGCTTAGGCTTTAGGAATTGCACAGATCTCAGTCTGTTAAGATACCAATCCTGATTCATACAAATAAATAGGGAAATGTACCTATAACTGACTTTTACTAAAAAGTAAGATATTAACATCAAATGTATGTAATGGGAAGAGGATAAGGATAAATGCTTTATTTTCTTGGGAATTGCCTGGTAGTTTTGGGGCATGAATTTGCTGAAGGAATTGCAGATTGATTCAAGGTTGAGGCAGAAGGTCACCTGTTCTCATATGATCAGTTTGAAGTCTCTGGGAGTAGGACAGAAGTATTCCATACATAAGTTCCATTTTCTTGAAAAGCTGTTAATGTACAAAAAAATAGCTACAGATTGTTGTGGACAAAGGAGAATAATGGCAATATGCACATCTTGTAATCACTTGAGCTAGATGTCAAGGAATTTGAGTTTCATATGTCTATGCTTATTTTTTCTGACAATTTTTAATCCTTTTTTAAATTATAGGGGCGTGAATACTTTTTCTCCCGAAGGAAGATTATTTCAAGTGGAATATGCCATTGAAGCTATCAAGGTATAGTATCAAGTGGCAAGTTTTTGAAAATTCATGGCAACCTAATGCTTTGCTGGCAGAACATTTGGAATAAATGTGTTTTAGCTATTTTTTTAGAAAACATTCTTTATCTCCCTCTAACTAAATACTAATGATTTTATTTTTGATTTTTTTTAAAGATTTTGTTTATTTACTAAAGAGAGAGCACACACACAAGGTGGGGGAAAGGCAGAGGAAGAGGGAGGAGCAGACTCCCCACTGAGCAGGGAGCCCTACAATGGGGCTTGATCCCAGGACCCTGAGATCATGACCTGAGCCACCTCAGGACCCCTACTAACCATTTTAATAGCAATTACCATCTCATCCCTAAAACCTTTTGAGCAGATAACTGCTTCATAATTATGTAGCTTTTTCTCAGTGGGGCTGGAAGGACATGCTTGTGTTCATAATCTTGGCTATAATGAGAAGAGTATAGAAGTCTAGAGTTAGGACCTGGGAGATATTTTGAACAAATCCTTTGACTGATCACCTGTGTTCTTATTAGTAAATTGGATTTGTATGGGACACTTTTAGGACTAAATAAAAGATGTGTCTTGTTATCTAGTAACAAAATCAAATAGTTCCAACCAGTATTAAGAAAATTAGTAAGTAAGCTGTCTATACTTAAAGTTAGTTATCACATGGGATGTGCCTTTGTTGAATTATGAATAATCTAAATTCTGATACAGATTGTTCAGGGTAAGGTCCAGCATCAGTATTTTTTTTTAAATTTTTTTTTTAATTTATTTATTTGTCAGAGAGAGAGGGAGAGAGAGAGAGCGAGCACAGGCAGACAGAGTGGCAGGCAGAGGCAGAGGGAGAAGCAGGCTTCCCGCCGAGCAAGGAGCCTGATGTGGGACTCAATCCCAGGACGCTGGGATCATGACCTGAGCCGAAGGCAGCCGCTTAACCAACTGAGCCACCCAGGCGTCCCAGCATCAGTATTTTTAAGGACTCCCTCAGTGATTCTGATATCTAGCAAGGGTTGAGAATCCCTGGTCTAGTCCAGCCCTTAACCCTGTGCTTCAATCACCTCTGCATCCCCAAATAGTCTCTATTTTTAGATCCTAGTGATAGAACATTTTCTCATAAGGTGGCTCATTCTGTTAGAAAACAGTTCATAATGGTTAAGAAATTTATCCTTGTATTGAATGAAGAGTCTAGCTTCCTGAAGTTTCCTTCATTTGGCCCTAGTTTTGCCCTTGAACTATACAGAATGTTGAAACCTCCAAAGACAGTTCCTTGCATAATTGAAGAGAGCTACTGTGTTTCTCTCTAAATAACCTGCTTTAGAAAGTGTGTATGGTTGTATGAGAGTCTGGAAAAGGGCAAAAGAGATTTCGATTAGTTGAAGACATAGAAATAAAAGTGGATGTACTATGATAGATGGTGGGACAGAAAATGGTGGGCCAGCTACAAGTGCCTATCCCTGTTTCTGATCATTTTTGCCCTATATTGAAACCATACAGTAATGTGAAGTATGAAACCATCATAATTCCAAGCTGTAGCATTTATTTTGAGCCTCTAAAGACAACATTCCCACCCAGATGTGCAAACCAAGAATAATCCTCAGGTTTTTAGGGTTTCTCTTTTTAAGCTCCTTACTGCTAGTGATTTCCAGATTGCTTAAAGATAATTAGATGGCATCCGATCTCTAGCCCTCTGTTAGACTAAGATAGAAATAGCCATGTGGCCCTTAATAGATGTGACTTAACTTGTGTGAAAATTCAGGCTCTTTGGTATTTAAACAACCTGGTTGTTGCCTTGACAACTTATGATTTGCCAGTGAGAAAGCAATTTGATAACCTTAAGTATTCAGCAGTATGAAAGGAGCTGGAGAAATGACTAAGAATGGCTGAGAAGTAAAAATTGTCATTGGAGGTACTGTATGGGTGGCATGGGTGAGATACAGCCAGCAAAAGTGGAAAAAATTGCCTTGGGTTTTTTGGGGGAAGGAAGGATAATCTGTGGCAGTATCAAATTACCGTATTATACGGAGCATCTGATCATTGGTGTGAGTACACCATAGTACAACTATGAGTTGTACTTAAAAAGTACTACATAGAGTCAGTTCAAATGTTCTCTTACTCCCTTCTCTGTTTTCCTCATCCCCGCCAAGGGGCGGGATGAAATTTAGGCAAAACTGTAATACCGAAACATCTAGGGGTAAATGTTCAAAAAAAATTATCTTGATTTTGATATATTTTATAAAGTAGACTGTCTTGAAAGTATTAACTCTTTTTTGGAGCGGATGCTTAGGAAGTTATTTAAGTTGGAGGCCAGATTGAACAGGTTGAGAATTTATCCTCGTAATATGATAATGATTCATCCGCAAAATAATTATAGTACCCAGGGACTACTGACATTTTGGACCAGATAATTCTTTGTTGGGGGACCATCCTGTGCAAGGTAGAATGTTCAGCAGAATCCCTGTCCTCTACCATTAGATGCCATTAGCACTCACATTTCCAGCTGTGACAACTAAAAATGTCTCCAGACTTTGCCCTCCAGACAGATGTCCTCTAGACATGGTAAAATGGGCCCACAGTTGAGAACAATTCTGCTAGATATAATTTGAAAGCAGGTATGAATACTGTCCTGCTCTGTTCAGTTTTGAGACAAAAGAGCAATACACAGTACATAAATCAACTAGAGAGCAACTAAGTGTCATATTAAATTCTCTGATAATATTTTCAGATTAAAAATTTTATTCTTAAGGCATACCTGTATGTAATTTTAGAGTCGAAAGATAAAATAATTATATAAACTTCCTAACAAAAACAGCAGTCCCTGAGGACTGCCCCCTTTACCTTCAGCTTCCCTGAGGCAACACTTTGAAGTCTTTCAGCTGATAATTTTCTTGGCATTTACTTCCGTATTTCTAGCATAGACTCACATATTTTGTTTTGTTTTGCTTAGGCATTATCCACAGACTTTATATTATGGAGAATGATGATCTCTGCCCCTAGTGACACACATAGAGACAGTCACCCCCCTCCCCCCACACACACAATTTCCTTCTGGGGTGGCGGTAAGGCAGCCCACTCTATATCATGTATATCATAATCTTGTAAGATCATTAGTCAACATTTATATCAGTATGACTATGTAAATGCTGCTCACAGCTGAGCCATTTTCCCATTTCTCCACAGTATTTTCCTGAGTGGAGTATTCTTTTTTAAAAAATTTGCTTAATTTAATATATGCATATCATAAAATCATCCCTAAAGTCTCTCTAGGTAATATATATCTTCTCAAAACATCCTAGGCACATTAAATATCCTATTAAAGATTTTTAAATAGGGGTTCCTGGGTGGCTCAATTAGTTAAGCATCCATCTCTTGATTTCAGCTCAGGTCATGATCTCAGAGGGGTGGGATCAAGCCCCGAGTCAGGCTTTGCATTCAGTGGTGATTCTGCTTGAGATTCTCTCCCTCTATACCTCCCCCTTCTCTCGCTTGCTCGATCGCTCGCTCTCTCTCTCAAATAAATAAATCTTTAAAAAAAGATTCTTTTTTTTTTTTTTAAGATTTTATTTATTTGACAGACAGAGATCACAAGTAGGCAGAGAGGTAGGCAGAGAGAGAGGAGGAAGCAGGCTCCCTGTGGAGCAGAGAGCCCAATGTGGGTCTCGATCTCAGGACCCTGGGATCACGACCCGAGCTGAAGGCAGAGGCTTTAACCCACTGAGCCACCCAGCCACCTCTAAAAAAAGATTCTTAAAAAATCTTTGAGCCTTCTCACCTGCTCCAGTCTGGACTAGTTCTCTGGGCATATTGCATAGCTGTATACTCAGGATATTCTGTCAACATCATCCTGGGGATTCCTTGTTTTGTTTTTTTAAGATTTTATTTATTTATTTGACAGACAGAGATCACAAGTAGGCAGAGAGGCAGGCAGAGAGAGAGGGGGAAGCAGGCTCCCTGCTGAGCAGAGAGCCTGATGTGGGGCTTGATCCCAGGGCCCTGGGATCATGACCTGAGTTGAAAGCAGAGGCTTAACTCACAGAGCCACCCAGACACCCTCTGGGGATTCCTTTTAACTGTTTCTTGTGTTCTGTGTGTCATCCTTTTTTCTTTTCATGTATTCCTTCAGTTTGCTAAAGGTTCTCCAGTAGTTTCATAAGAAAGTATTTCCAAGCTCTTGTTTTTTTCCTCTTTCTTATTAGTGTCCTATTATTATTTTACCGATGAAATATATTCCTTTCTTTTTTTTTTTTTTTAAGATTTTATTTATTTATTTGAGAGAGAGACAGTGAGAGAGAGCATGAGCGAGGAGAAGGTCAGAGGGAGAAGCAGACTCCCCGTGGAGCTGGGAGCCCGATGCGGGACTTGATCCCGGAACTCCGGGATCATAACCTGAGCCGAAGGCAGTCATCCAACCAACTGAGCCACCCAAGTGTCCCTCTTTTTTTCTTTTTTAAGATTTTATTTATTTAACAGAGAGAGAAATCACAAGTAGGCAGAGAGGCAGGCAGAGAGAGAGGGGGAAGCAGGCTCCCTGCTGACCAGAGAGCCCGATGCGGGACTCGATCCCAGGACCCTGAGACCATGACCTGAGCCGAAGGCAGAGGCTTAACCCACTGAGCCACCCAGGTATATTCCTTTCTTTAACGATTTTTTTTGAAAGATTATATATTTATTTGAGAGAGAGGGAGAGAGAGTGAGTAGGGGGAGAGGGAGAGAATCTCAAGCAGACTCCCTGCTGAGTGTGGAGCCTGAGGCAGGGCTCACTCCCATGTGCTAAGATCCTGACCTAAGCTGAAATCAAGGAGTCAGGACACTTAACTGACTGAGCCACCCAGGCATCCCAAAGATTTTATTTTAAAAAATTATATTTATTTATTTGAGAGAGAGAGAGAATGTGTGTGCACTAGTGGGGGTGGGAGAAGGGGAGAGGGAGAAGCAGACTCCCCCAGGGAGTCTGAGCAGGGATCCCAACACGGGGCTCAGTCCCAGGACCCCTATTTCAGGACCCAAGCCAAAAGCAGACTTAGCCAGCTGAGCCACCCAGGCGCCCCAAGGATTTTTAAGGTTTTTTTTTGTTTCGTTTCTTAATTATTTTCCTTCTTATGCTGGTTAGATTCTTTCTTTCCTCCCTCCCTTCCTCCCTTTCTATTTATTTAATCCCTACTACACCCAGTGTAGGGCTTGAACTCACAACCTTGATATCAGGAGTTGCATGCTCTTCCAGCTGGGCCAGCCAGGTGCCCCGAACTGGTTTTTTTAGAGCTGTGTTTTTCAAGCTGCAAGTGTTGACCATTAGTGGTCATTGAAGTCAATTTAGTAGGTCTCGGAAGCATTTCTTTTTGAGTGGAATAGAACAGGAGATATCAGAATGCCTTGCTCATAGTTTTGGTGAGTGTTTCATTGTGTTTTTTTCCATGTTGTTTCTGTTATATTTATTTGTATCCTTTTGTGTGTTTTGATCATGATACAAAATGTATTTCTTAATGTAGATTTTGTAGATTTCAAAAAGTTTGAAAACCACTGCTCTAGAGAAAACTGCCTCTTCTCATTTCATGCCTAAAGGGTGTTTCTGCTACTAGCTTCTGAGAGCCAAATGGGGAAAGAAGGCTGAGGTTCTTAATATTAAGCTTGTCAATTTTTACTCAATGCCCCTGTTTCCACTCTAGTCTCCTGTTTTTGACTGTGCTTAGTGTCCCGCAATCCAAAGACCACCCTGTTTTACACTCTTCAGAGTCTTCTACAGGAGTTGGGGTGGAGGCCATCATCTAGCTTTATAGCATAGGGGAGAGGATCTGGAAATCTGTTTCTTAGGTGGGCATGGAACTGATGCCGCAGTTTTTAGTTCCTCTGTTTCTATTTCCACAGGTCCTTGTTACCACCATTTCCTTTTTGAGGGTTTCTGTGATACAAATTAGGTTTTTTGTTGTTGTTTTTTTTTAAATTTTCTTTACTTCTGGTTTAGGATTCAGAATTCTCAGATCTGCTCAGTAAATTATCACCAACCAATCTTTTTTCGAAATTTTGTTGCTATGTCTTTGCCCATTTTCTTTGTCCTGGTATATTTTTTGTGCATCCCTCACCTCACCATCCTTTAATCTTGTACTCTTGCCAGGCTGGGGGAATGAGTAGAGCTTATGTGTGTTTTCAGTCTACAACTTTAACTAGAAGTATGAACACTCATTTTTTTACAAAAAATTCTTTAACAGTTCATCTCCTATAGTTATGCATATAAACACCAATTAAGAAAATACATAATGGGCGCCTGGGTGGCTCAGTCAGTTAAGCGTCTGTCTTCGGCTCAGGTCATGATCTAAGGGTCCTGGGATCCAGCCCCATATTGGGCTTCCTGCTCAGCAGGTAGCCTCCTTCTCCCTCTCCCTCTCCTGCTCCCCCTGCTTGTGTTATCTCTGAGTCAAATAAGTAAATAAAAAAATCTTTAAAAAACTGAATGAAATCTTTTTTTTTTTTTTAAGATTTTATTTATTTATTTGTCAGAGCGAGAGAGCGAGCACAGGCAGACAGAGTGGCAGGCAGAGGCAGAGGGAGAAGCAGGCTCCCTGCGGAGCAAGGAGCCCGATGTGGGACTCGATCCCAGGACGCTGGGATCACGACCCGAGCCGAAGGCAGCCGCTTAACCAACTGAGCCACCCAGGCGTCCCAAAACTGAATGAGATCTTAAAAAAACAGTGAACTTAAAAAAAAAAGAAAATATATAGTAAAAAGCTGCTATATACATTTAAAAACAGTTAAAAAGTCAGGACTTTATGTATTTGAAAAATAATACATCTACGTATGAGACATTAGTGTGCAGACATGTCAGCCGTGTTATGCATAATGATTCATGGAATTCTTTGGGCTCCTTTGCAATAACAGGTTCCAGGAGTCTGCTGATTGCACTGGCAGGCAATGCTTTGTAGAACTAACTAAATAATAATGGTAATTTAGAGGAAAGAGCGCATTTAGTCATCCAAGGCTTTATGAATGGTGGGTGGAATTTGGATAGGCAGAAGATTGTATTCCAAGGGAGAGAAGGCATGAGCAGAGTTGTGAAGGTAGTAGGGGATAATATGGCATGAGGGAAAATGGGTTGGGTTATACCTGGTGGATTTTGTTGGAGAATAATGAACAATAAAATTGGGAGAGAAGGGGCACCTGGGTGGCTCAGTGGGTTAAGCTTCTGGTTCGGCTCGGGTCATGATCTCAGGATCCTGGGATTGAGCCCCGCATCGGGCTCTCTGCTCAGTGGGGAGTCTGCTTCCCCCTCTTTCTCTGACTCTGCCTACTTGTGATCTCTCTCTGTCAAATAAATAAATAAAATCTTTAAAAAGAAAAAAAAAGTTGGGAGAGAAAAGTGAGATTAGGTTTTGAGGGCTCTGAAGTTTATGTGGAATTTATGTTATAGGCAATATAGGGAGATGTTAATTTTTCGGAGAAGAAGTATAATGAAAAGAACATTTTATTAAATCAGTCAGGCCATAACATGAAATATACATTAAGAGAGAGAGTAAGTCGGGGAGCCTAAGTAGGAGGCTGTTGAAGTAATCCTGGCATAGAAGAAGAATGACTAAATTTGTTACTCCTTTATTATGTCCCAGACACCATTTTAAGCCTTTTATATATTAATACATTTACTCTTATTGATGTGTTTTACAGATAAAGAAACAGACATAAAGGGATGGTGATTAGGATGGTGTCATGGAGATGAGAGATGAAATTATCTATGTTGTGAACTGCTAGTGACCTCAAAAGATTACATTTTTACGTTGGTGGTGGTGCTTATGTTTCTTTTCTTTTTTTTAAGTACATTACTTTTCTGGAAGTTATTTTGTACATTTGAGGAATACTACCTTTTGGGACAGGTCAAGATAGCAGAGCTGGAAAGAAAAATATTAGAATTTTATTACTTTTTCCCCACTATGTTTAGAACTTTAGAATCTGCTCCTTCAAAATACTGGCATTTTGAAGTTGATAATTTTCCAGATGTTTTTAAGAACTTGTGACCTTTCTCTTTAGAAGAACAAAATTCTATAAATCAGTGCTCTCGCCATTGATAGGAATAGTACATTACTTATTAGGATGCTGCTTATTCTCTGCATACTAGATATGGCTGATTGAAGCTTTTATCTTGTAAAGTTATTCAGAGAGATTCCTGGTGAGTATGTGAGACAGTTCTTTGACCTGTATGTGATAACGTAATGCGTTTCTTTTTAGCTTGGTTCTACAGCCATTGGGATCCAGACATCAGAGGGTGTGTGCCTAGCTGTGGAGAAGAGAATTACCTCCCCACTCATGGAGCCAAGCAGCATTGAGAAAATTGTAGAGATCGATGCTCACATAGGTAAGGAGTAAGGGAAAACTAATCTGTAGGATCTGGCTTGGGTTAATTAGTTGTCTTTGGTGTTCCAAGGGAGATGTATTAGATGAACATCTTATCTCCTTGTTAACTATTATTTTTCAGATAGTAGGCCAGTGTGCATAATATAAGAGTAGGAAGCAGTTGTAGAGCTCACTTACTCCCAGAATTAAGTTGGGGAGCCTTCAAATTTAGACTTGGCAAATGTGATGGTTGTTAAACTATGTCAAGGTTGAATCATAGGCCAGGTCCTTTTAATGGTTGGGTCTTCAGTGATGCATAATGTTAGTCCTGGTAAGAAATCACCAGGAGCAGAAAATTATGTGGAAAACTAGAGGTATCTGCTGAAAAGAGGAATTCTTAAAGATCTTTATGGTGACTAAGGTTCAGAGAGCATAAGAATATTAGACTGAACAGATCAGCCCTCTTCCTCTGTTTTGAGGTTTATCTTTTTACTCCCTATCACCCCCTACTCCCCACCCACTCCCCAGCACTAATTTTCTTGGTCTCTCTTTAAATTCCCCTGCCTTAGCTTCTGGCATCACTGTAGCATTACAGGGGGAGTAGTTCTGATTATTTATAGCATGGCATTTTAGTTGGCTTTCCAGATTTTCTTAACCTTCTAGTCATCTTCTTAATGAAACATCAGTAAAATAATGACTTGAAGGCCTCAGAACCAAATGCCATGGTGATTCTGGGAGCTCCACATTATTTCTTTCACAGATAGAGAAACAGATTTAGTCTTTTAAGATTAGAACATTGTGGCTACTTTACTTCAAGTCACTTGTCTTTTGGAGATAGATCAGTGTCACTTCATTCAGCAAATTGAGAACCTAAGTATGTGCCAGATATATGCTAGTCAGCAGAGATACAGAGAGAAATGAGACTTAGTCCTTGTCTTTCAGAAGCATACAACCTAATAGTGGAAGTAAACATGTAAATAAGTAAATGCAACTGAGTGATATAGGTAGCATTAAGAAAGGCTGTAGTATGTGTTTAGTAGGGGTACAGAGGAGGAAATAATTAGTTTTGTCTCAGGCCAGTGGTAGTGGGTATTCAGAAAAGGATTCCGTAATGGTGAAGATTGAGCTGAGCTGAATTGTGAAAGATCAGGAAGTGTTCACCAAGTGAACAAGTGTCTGGAGATAGAAGGGAGACACTCTGGTTAGAGGGAATGGAAATGAGCAAACCCTTGATAGTGTAAAATGTGGAATATGCTGGCATAAGCAGTTTGGTATGACTGGGAGGGAGGTGGACTGCTATAGTGAGTCTGGGATCAGATAGTTGGAAGTTCTTCTTACCACGCTAAAGAGATTGAACTTGATCCTTTTGCTCTGTTGAGAAAGATTTTAAGCATTGAGGTAATATGATCAGATTAGTATTTTAGAAAGACCATTCTGATAACAAGGTTGCAGGTAGAGTGAAGAGGGCTGAGACTAAATGTAAGGAGATCAGGTAAGAAATTTGCTTTAGTCCACATGGAGATGATGAGGGATTTAACCAAAATAGTAGTCAGAGAATGGAGAAAGTAAGGATTAATGCCAGACATGCTAATTTGATAGACACTGATAGAATTTGAGATCTAATTGGTTGTGAGGGCCAAGGAGTTTAGAAAGGAACAAACTTGATTTGAGTTGATGGTATATCCAAGTAGATATATTAAGGGAGTCATTTGGCTTTATGGGGTTTGAAATGTGGGAGCAAGGCTTAGGCTGGAAGTGCAGATTTTTGAGTCATGGTGTATAAAGTAAAAGCCATAACCTTGGTATCTTGGACCGTTAGACAAACTTTTCTCTAAATTACTTGGTTTCTATTTGGTCAGGGAGATAAAAAAGCTTTTGATTTTATCCTAGGGTCTTCCACTATAGCTCATAGTAAGATGGCTTTTTAAATTTTAATTCCTTCTGTTGGGATGTTATTGTTTGCTTAGTTTGAAAGTGCATTGTGGTCTACAAAGAGTGCTGAAGGGATGTTTAAGGAAGAAATATGTGGAAATTCATGTTCGTTTGGCTGTTCTTCTCTGTCTTCTATCTTAATAAATATTGGACTCCTATGTTATTGTGGACGGTTTTTAAAATGTATTTGTAATATAATTATACTTGTGTTCAGTATAGATAATCAAATAATTTTCCATTTTATCTCTTTGGTATATTGCTGTGGGATTGCTAGGTGGCTGCCGTGGTTCCATTCCAGTATTTCAATATTTCCTGAGTGGATGAAAGAGTCCTGCAAGGATTTGGTCCCCTAGGTCACTATTGCTTTTACATTGCAGGTTGTGCCATGAGTGGGCTAATTGCTGATGCTAAGACTTTAATTGATAAAGCCAGAGTGGAGACACAGGTAAAATTAGCATCATCTCTCCTTTTTCCCATGATGCTTGAGTTCCTTTTTTAATGATGATATAGCTGCTTGAGCTGTATTGCAGGTTATTGGTGTTAATATCAGATGTAGCTCTTGGGAATGATTTTGGGTAGAGTCCCTAGTTTATAAGTTTCTGAGGCGTGGAGTCTAGCCATCCAACCATTGCGGCTTTAAGGAAGCCCTGGCAAATAGTGCTGACAGTCTCTTGCTTCTTTTTTGATTTGCCTTATATAAAGCAAGCTTTGCACTATATTCTGTTCCCTAATTGACTTTCTGTGGGAGCACCATAGCAGGAAGTGAATGTAGCTAAGGGATATTCTACCCCAGCTGTTTTTGGTGCTGGGCTTGTAAATAACAGCTCTCCTGTGGCAAGTAATGTTATGTACCAGGTGACAAGTACTGGTTAGGAATACTGATACTCTGCTTGGAGAGTAGACCAGGAAGGAAAAAAAATACCTGATTTGTTAACATTTTTTACACTTATTTTCAACTTTGCTGTCAGTACTTATAGAAAAGTAAGTCATTAATTTAAATACCAGTACAATGATGACCTAGGGTCTTTGGGGGAAAGTGGCACTTAGCCGTTAGCATTCACTTTAGTGAAAAGACCAAGCTTGGTGCTGTGAGGGATTAACTCTGTTTTTCATTGGAATAATCCTCTAGTCTGTCGTAGCTTAGAGTCCTTTTGATCAGAGTTTATTTTCAGAGCTATTTCTCTTCCTTTCATATAGTCCCGAGCATTCAAGTTTAGTGTTAAGGAAAACACACTGGAGCTGAGCATACAGTTTGCAACCATAGTTTACAGGGATGTGTGTAGTGAGATGGAGGGCTGCTTTAATGCTTCTCTTATTTAAAAGGTAGACCATTTAGGGGCACCTGGGTGGCTCAGTCGGTAAAGTGTTCGACTCTTGATTTCAGCTGAGGTCTTGACCTCAGGGTTGTGGGGCATCGTGCTCTGATGCTCAGGGAGTCTGTTTGAGATTTTCTGTCCCCATCTGTCCCCCATCGCACGTGCTCTTGTGCTCTCTCTCTCTCTCTCTCAAATAAATAAATAAATCTTAAAAATAAAAGAAGAAGGGACACCTGGGTGGCTCAGTTGGTTAAGCAGCTGCCTTCAGCTCAGGTCATGATCCCAGCGTCCTGGGATCGAGTCCCGCATCAGGCTCCTTGCTCGGCGGGGAGCCTGCTTCTCTCCCTCTGCCTCCGCTCGCGCTCTCTCTCGCTCTCTCTCTCTCTCTCTGACAAATAAATAAAATCTTTAAAAAAAAAAAAAAAGAAGAAGAAGAAGAAGAGGTAGACCATGTTTTGCTCTTCTTCTAGAACCATTGGTTCACCTACAATGAGACAATGACTGTGGAGAGTGTGACTCAGGCTGTGTCTAATCTAGCTCTTCAGTTTGGAGAAGAAGATGCAGATCCAGGTGCCATGGTGAGTGTGGTGTTTGTGTCATATTTTCTTGCTGTTCTAAGGGACCTGGGACATTTGTCCTCTAAACAAACCTTTCCCAGTGCCTCTCACCACTTACTTCAATAGCCAGTTATCTTAATACCTCTTGTTTTTTGGTTCTAGTCTCGTCCCTTTGGAGTAGCACTGTTATTTGGAGGAGTTGATGAGAAAGGACCCCAGCTGTAAGAATAATTTGCCATTTTTCCTGCTTCTTTTCTGGTAGAATTATTTTAATTTGGGATGGGGATGGTTAAATCAATTGAGAAGATTATTATAGAATTACAAAAAATGAAGGGCTTCTAACTCTAAAGTTCAGTGATTGTGTGCTGTTTATACAAAGGCAAATTTGGGGATTCTATAAAGAACTCCCCCTGTTGGCACCACTGCTAATGCTGGAAGGAATTAAAAGTAACTTGGTTACTATAGTCAGTTTGTATTTTAGAGCTTTGATTTAGAACATTGATTTGATCCTTATCCTCAGGTATTTAGAAAGGCATACGTGGGTGCCATACTTAGATCTCCTATACTGCTAAATCTCTGAGGAATTTATTAAACACTTTTTAAAAGATCTGGTTTCCCCAGGCACAGAATGTCTTTTGGACCCGTGCCTCAGTATTTCAGTGGTTTTCTGGCCACAGGGCCAAGCATTTATATTCTTCAAGCGAGATGTTTGTTTCTTAAAATGCCACCACTGTTCAGCATTTTAATCCCCTTTTCTTGGGGGGTTTTGTAGGTTTCACATGGACCCATCTGGTACCTTTGTACAGTGTGATGCTCGAGCAATTGGCTCTGCTTCAGAGGGCGCCCAGAGCTCCTTGCAAGAAGTTTACCACAAGGTAGTTGAGCACTCACAACTTTTATTTTATTATTATCTTTTAAATCAAGGTATAATCTACATACAATAAAATGGGCAGACCTTAAGAGTTCATTTCTAGGAGTTTAGTTCTATCTACCCTCATAACCACCACTTAAAACAAGATGTAGAACACTTCTCACTTCCTGGAATGTTTATCTCTCCAGTCACCCTTTTCCTCCCTAGTAACCATGTATACCACTAGAGATTAGTCTTGTCTGCTCTTGTCATTTTTATAAATGTAGTCATACAGTTTGTATTTTGTGTTTGCCCTTTTTTGTTCAATATACTGTTCCGTTCATGTTTTTGCACTTATCAGTACTTAATGCTGAGTGGTATATCATGGTATGGATGTACCACAGCTTGTTTATCCTTTATCTTTACAGCTTTACTTAACACTTATATTTCCTAGTCTGGCTTTGAAGCAAGTAGGCATTTGGGCACTTTTTATCTTACGGGATGAGAGGGCTTGGTTTTGGGTAATTCATGGTGGTTGAAGACTGCCATACTTATTATTCATATGGTTCATGTATCCATCAATCCCTGGTAGTTTTGATTTTATATGTAGAAAAAATTTATGTGTAGAAAAGTTGGGTTTCGTGGGTTCAAAACGGTACAAGAACAGATTTGCTAACCAATGAGCTACCTTTTTAGATCATTTGGGAATTCTTATTCATAGGATATTCCCAATATTATCTTGCTTCAATTATTAAAAGAAGATGACTACAGAAGTGTAGCCGTTTCTATTTCTTCAAAGATCACTTATATGAAAGCTGGTGACTTTGATCTGGTTCAAAATAGGACTTTTTTCCCCCCCTGTGAATAAATGTATTGTACTTATTGACTGTTTACTTGAATTGTAGAGATTCTTGTCATGCACTCTACTTATTAAGCTGCTTGATTTATTATTTGCTAAGTCATTTCTTCAGGGAACTATAGGGGAAATCTTTGAAGGAAAGCAGAATTATATTATAATGGTTACACATCTTACCCTTTTTGTTTCAAGTCTATGACACTGAAAGAAGCCATCAAGTCTTCACTCATCATCCTCAAACAAGTAATGGAGGAGAAGCTGAATGCAACTAATATAGAGGTATTTTTCTGTTCTGTTTTTTATTTATATATCATAGTTCCCATTGCTGAAGTTTGAATGGATGGAGATAATCACATTTTTTTTTTTTTTGTAAAGATTTTATTTATTTATTTATTTGAGAGAGAGGCAGTGAGAGAGCATGAGCAAGGAGAAAGTCAGAGGGAGAAGCAGACTCCCCATGGAGCTGGGAGCCCGATGCGGGACTTGATCCCGGGTCTCCGGGATCATGACCTGAGCTGAAGGCAGTCGTCCAACCAACTGAGCCACCCAGGCGTCCCGATAATCACATTTTTATATGCTTGGCCCTTTAGAAGTTATTACTATCCTTTGAATAAATGGTAACAGCAGAAGCCAGAATTGGATGAGTTAAAGACTGGAAGGGAGGTGGACGAAACAAGGATGTCCTGCTTTCTCAAGGAGCTACTGTCCACAGAAGGCAGTATTAAAGGATTTTTTGTCTTTTTAAGGATGATAAAAGACTTGAAAATACTTTCATGGACTGAGAAGAAACTAGTATATAGAAAAATGTTAAAAGAAACAAAAGCAGGGATGCCTGCGTGGCTCAGTTGGTTGAGCATCTGCCTTCGGCTCAGATCATAGTCCCAGGGTCCTGGGATCGAGTCCCACATTGGGCTCCCTGTTCATCTTGGAGTCTGCTTCTCCCTCTGCCTTCCCCTCCCCCTGTTTGTACACACGCTCGCTCACGCGCGCGCGCACTCTCTCTCTTTCTCTCTCTCTGACAAATAAAATCTTAAAAAAAAAAAAAACAAAAGCAGAGGTTAAATAGTGATAGAAAAGTTCTAGAAGAGGGAAGCCTTAGTACAAATGAAGGAGTTGGTTTGGAAGAGTAGAACTCATTCAGCTTTATATTGAATACCCATTATATGTCCAGTATTATACTAGATGCCAGGGATACAGACACAGAAACTCCAGTTCCCATTCAGGGTAGTATACTATGTAATCTAGGGAACACAGAGATAATAACAGCTTGTGGCAATTCTATAATAGGGATCAGAATGTATTGCCATAAGAACATGTAACTTACACTAAGACATTAGGAAAGCTGGCTGGAAGAGGTGATGCTAAAGAAAAGAAGACAGGGGTATTCTGGGAAGAGGGAAAAGCCATGCACAAAGGCTCAAAGCTGTAAAATAACATTGTATGGAAAAGGAATTTTTTTTTTTTAATATTTATGTGTTTATTTGAGAGAGTTTATTTGAGTTCTCTTGCTCAAGCACAAGAGAACACCGTGTGGGGAGGGACTGAGCAAAAGGAAGAATCCCAAGTGACTCCTTGCTGAGCCGGGAGCCCAGTGATGAGGGGCTCGATCTCACAACCCTGAGACCAAGACCTGAGCCAAAACCAAGAACTGGACACGTAACATACTGAGCCACTCAGGTGCCCCTGTAAAAGGGATCTTTGAGGGTTTTCTGACTGTTGGGTGTGAGATAAATGTGAGGTAGTGAGATAGTAGGAGATGACATGACAGTTGTGGACCAGATTCTGAGTGCCCTTATTTAGGATGCTAAAAGTAGATGGGAGAAAAGGAGGTATAGTGGTGAGTAAGTTAGGGTAAGTTTGCAGGTGACTTGGGAGAGAGGTCTTGTATTTCCCTCGTGATTGTTTACATCATCTGCTCAGGGTAGGTGAGTGCAACAGTGAAATTAAGGGGAATGGGAACTGTTTGGAAGAGTCATTATGGATAAGGAAAAAGGAAGACAGGGATGAGTAAAAGGGTTGCTGGGCTGTATTAAAATACTAATGGGGAAAAATAATAAAAAATAATAATTAAAAAAAAAAACCAGTGGAGGCTGGAATCAACCAACAGATACTTATAAAAAGTCAGGATAGTAGGCATTCAATTAGACAGAATTTTTAAAGGCAGTGCAGCTGTAATCACAAATCGTAATTAAACCAATCAGCACTTACCAGGATATTTGTCAGCAGTACTTAGCGTAGACTTAGATAATGTATGTTAGGGTTAATCCCTGGTTGAGGATTGCTGGTTCAGGGCCTACGAATGTCTCTCCAATAGAGCCAGCTTCCACAGGCCGCAGTGGGAGAAGCAAACTTGGATGCCAAAACAGGGGCTGGCCTAAAGGTCTGAGTGGAGTTGGAGAGAGGGGTGGGGGTAGGAGGGGTTGCTCTTTGACCAGTAATGGGGAGAGGTGGGGTTTGGAATGGAAATGGAAAAACTTACTACATAAATACTGTTTTTTCACTTTCTTAGCAGAGATTTTTAAATACTTTCCCTTGGCAATCTCTGAGGCGACCAAGTGCAGCAAATGCAGTGATACCCCTTCCTGACCCTTAGGAGGTTTTTGTCATTTCCTTTCTAGTACTTAGTGTTTCTTGGTACTTAATGAGTTAGGGTCTTGACTTTTTTCTAAGACTATCCGCCTCCCACCTCATAGTAGTTCAGACGTAGCTCTGTTGATTTCACAGTGAAGGTTCTGAGGCCTGTTGGTTCACCTGAAACTGCAAAGATTTTTAGCTCATTCAATTTCAGTGTTTCTTTGAAAAGAACATCAGAAGTGTCTCCTTCATGTTTTATCATTAACTGTTCCCTAACTATAATCCCTGACTATAATTTTTTCACATTAAAACAAAAGGGCGCTTTGACTTGTCCAAGATAATTTACTCCACCAGTACTCTGATGTATCTAAATCTGGCTGTCCATCAGTCTTTGGAAATGAGGCCCAGAAATCTGTAGCTTTGAAGTCTCCTTGGATGAGTCTAATGGTCAGTCATTTGGGAGCCACTGCTCTAGAGCTCATCTGCTTCATCTCTTTTAGGGCCCTGCTCCATCAGTTGTCCCTTGGATCCCCAGCCTTTCCTTCTCTACAAAAAAAAATTTCCAAGTGGCATCTTTTACAGAAAACAAAACAGGGGCATCTGGGTGGCTCAGTTGGTTAAGCATCTGCAGCTCAGGTCATGATCCCAGGGTCCTGGGATTGAGCCCCATATTGGGCTCCCTGCTCAGTGGGGAGCCTGCTTCTCCCTCTGCCCCTCCCCCTGCTTGTGCATGAGCTCTCTCTTGTTCTCGCTCTCTCAAATAAATAAAATCTTAAAAACAAAACAAAATCCATTTTCGTTAACTCCTCTACCTAGTCCTGTCTTTAAAAAAAAAATCAACTTTGTTGAGATACAGTGTATATACTGTAAAATGCAGTACTATTTAAACTTTAAATGTACTATTCTAAGTACACAGTTCAGTGAATTTTAACAAATCTTAACAAATACATAATCTGCCACCTCTGTCATTCCAGAAATTTTTTTATGTCCCTTTTTTAGTCCATTCCTTTCTACTGATCTGCTTTTTGTCCCTATAGATTTGTTTTGGGTGTTCTAGAGTTTCATATAAATGGGTCACACAGTATGTGCTCCTTTGTGTCTGACTTCTTTCACTTAGTGTAATGATTTGAGATTCAGCCTGTGTCTTTCAGTAGTCTGTCACATTTTATTGCCGAGGGCTATTCCAGTCATCCTTTTTTGTAACCTTTATTGCTAGGTCTCTTCCCAGCAGAACCTTAGGTTCATTGTGCTCACTGCTTTCCCCCATTTATTCTTCAATCGCTATCATTTATTTCTGTTCTTAATAGTTCCCTGAGACTGCTCTTTGCTAAGATAACTCCTGTTTGTCATATTTCATGGTCACATTTTAGACCTATTATTTGACCTTTCTGAAGCAGACTGCTCAAATTTTTGACAATTCTAAAACTAAATATTCATTATCTTTCTTGAAAACCATTTCATCTTCTTGTCTTTCTAATCCTGGTTGATGACACCATCGGTATACCTGCCATTCATAGCAGAAACCTAGAAGATTCTGGCTTTCTCCCTTTTACCTTTACTGAATTGTTCTCTTCACTGTTTTTGCCTGCTTTTCAGTAACTCTCATGTCCGTGCCCCCTCTCCATCCCTACTTCCAGTGCCTACTTTTGTTCAGGCACTCAGTTTTCTCTTGCCTTGTATATTTTCAGAGGTTTCCTAACTAGTCTTCCTTCCTATAGCCTTGCCATCCTTCATTTCATTCCATTTCCCACCTCCCCCCACTGTGCTACTGAAGTTGATCTTCTAAACCACGTATCTAGTCTTGCTTATTCTCCACTTAAAAACATCTTTTCTGACTCCTGTCCACAAGATGAATTCCAAACTTCTTTCATGGTGTAATGATTTACAGTTCTTAAGTCATAATGTTTAATCTGTTAGGCACCTTGCTAAGCATTTTGCATGCAATTATCTTTTTTAATTTCCACAGCAACTCCAAGGTTGGTATTCCTATTTCCATTTTACAAAATAGGAAACTGAGGCTTTGAGAGGGTAGAATCATGCCCTAAATAACAGAATTGGTAAATGGAAGAATCAAAATTTGAACCCAACTGTGATTTGGGGTCCTATACCAGTATAACACATTGTCTTTCCTATTCCTCTTCCCCATTTTATCTCACCCCATATGCAATCTCTGCTCTAGCCATTCAGAATTACTTTGTATTATAAATACATCATCTTGTTTCATGCTTTTATGCATTTGCACATTCAACCTGCCCTTCTGCTCGTCCACGTTAAGACACAACTCAAGGGGGCACCTGGGTGTCTCAGTCGGTTAAGCATCTGACTCCTGATTTCAGCTCAGGTCATGATCTCAGGGTCATGAGATTGAGCCCCACTTTGGGCTCCATACTCAGCATGGAGTCTGCTTGGAATTGTCTCTTACTCTCTGCCCCTCCCTCCACTCGCTTGTGTAGGCGCCCTCCCTCCCCCCATCCCGCCAAAATAAATAAATTAATTTAAAAAAAAAAAGACAAACAGCCTAAAAGCCGCTTCTCTTTGAAATCTTCCTTGACTTCCCCTGGGTCACTCCTCTGTGGCTCTACATATGCTTAGCTCTGTTATAATACCTAACATTGAAAGCATTTGGCATCTAGCCCCCTTAGTAAATAAGAAATTTTCTTCATCTTTGGATCCCTAGTGCCTAATACAATTGTAACTAGTGCACAAGTGCTTAATAATTATTAATTGGATGGAACTAGAGGGTATCATGCTTAGTGAAATAAGTCAATCAGAGAAAGACAACTATCATATGATATCCCGGATATGAGGAAGTGGAGATGCAACATGGGGGGTTAGGGGGGTGGGAAAAGAAGAAAAGAAACAAGATGGGATTGGGAGGGAGACAAACCATAAGTGACTCTTAATCTCACGAAACAAACTGAGGGTTGCTGGGGGAAGGGGGGTGGGGTAATGGACATTGGGGAGGGTATGTGCTATGGTTAGTGCTGTGAAGTGTGTAAACCTGGCGATTCACAGACATGTACCCCTGGGGATAAAAATACTTTATATGTTTATAAAAAATTAAAAATTTTATTAAAAAATTATTATTAATTGGATCAATGAAAGAAAATATGTTTTATCTGTCTCACAGAGGTTGTGATTTTGTTTTGTTGGTGTTTTTTGTTTTGGATTGGTTTGGGTTTTTTTTGTTTGTTTGTTTTTAAAGATTTTATATATTTATTTGACAGAGAGAGATCACAGTAGACAGAGAGGCAGGCAGAGAGAGAGGGAAGCAGGCTCCCTGCTGAGCAGAGAGCCTGATGTGGGACTCGATCCCAGGCACCCCAAGGTTTGGTTTGTTTTTGTAGATTTATTTATTTGAAAGAGAGAAAGCGTGTAGAGGGGATTGGAGGGAGAGGGGAGAGAGAGAGTCTTAAGCAGACTCCCAGCTGAGCACAGGCCCCCTTGGGCCTTAATCCCACAACCCATGAGATCATGACCTGAAAATAATAAACATCATGTAATTGGATTGTGCTAATTCTGGCAATTTTCAAATTATATTAAATATTAATAATGAATATTATAAAAATGCCCTAGTATGCTTAATTTTAAGGTCTAAAAAAAGGCAGCGTGAGGAAATGACATTTAAAACGAACAAAACAGCTTTTTGGCGAATGTGAAGTGGCATCTATTGCTCAATATTGCCCTATAACATGGGAACTGTGTTATCAGCAGAGGTGATGGAAGTATTGGTTGTTTTAGCTAAATTTGAAACTAACCATCTTCTAACTGTGGTCTTTTATTGCTTAAATAGATTATATCTAAACTGTTGGTTATTATTATTATTTTTTAAAGATTTTATTTATTTATTAGAGAGAGAGATCACAAGTAAGCAGAGAGGCAGGCAGAGGGAGAGGGAGAAGCAGGCTCCCCGCTGAGCAGAGAGCCCGATGCGGGGCTAGATCCCAGGACCCCCGCTGAGCAGAGAGCCCGATGCGGGGCTCGATCCCAGGACCCTGAGATCATGACCCGAGCCGAAGGCAGAGGCTCAACCCACTGAGCCACCCAGGTGCCCCATAAACTGTTGGTTATTATAATATCTGTCAATCACAACTGATTTCCTGGTGTCAGTGTTAGTGGAATCCTTTCATTTTCATGGCCATTCCTTTGATTTTTTTATTTTTTATTTTTTTCTTAAAGATTTTAAAATTTTATTTACTTGAGAGAGTGAGCAAGAGAGAGCAGGAGCTGGGGGAGGAATAGAGGGAGAAGCAGACTCCCTACCTATCAGGGATCCCTGTGCAGGGTTTGATCCCAGGACCTGAGGGATCATGACCTGAGCTGAAGACAAATGCTTAACCACCTGAGTTAAGGGTTAAGTTAACTTAATAAGTTGCTTAACTTAATAAGAGTTAAGCAACCTTCATGGCCAGTCCTTTTAAAAAAACAAAAAGAACTTTGTTGTTAAGTTGCCTTATGAACAATTTTAGAGAATACAACATACCTAATAACAATAGTTATTTAGTACTTACAATGTTCCTAGTAAGTGTTGTAAGCACTTACATATATTAACACATTTAATCTTCACAACTTCTGTATAAGTGCTATTATTATCCCCATTTCTCTGTTGGAAATTGAAATACAGAGTGTCCAGGAAACAAAGGTCTTACACACACAAGGTTCACTTGCAAGTGTGTAAACACACTTTAACATATTTCTAAAGAAATCATTAATGGAAAAAAGTAGTAACACCATGTAATTTGCTGCTGCTTTTCTGATCCTTGTTGAAGTAACTTGAAAAAATGACAATGATGCCAAGCATTTGGTTAACTATTGTGTGGTAAGTTAACCTCAAAATAGAAAATTTGGTCAATAAGAATTTTTATTTGGGAGTCAGAGAGCTATTTTAGAAACCTACGGCTGGAAAGGATATCCCTGGGACAGCAGATCCCTTAGTTCCTAATGAACAGCTGCATCACTAACACAGCTTCTCCTGACCTGGTGCTATGTGCAGAGTAATCGAGCCCAGCTCATTAACCCTTCTCTGCTTTCTTTCCAGCTGGCCACGGTGCAGCCCGGCCAGAATTTCCACATGTTCACAAAGGAAGAACTTGAAGAGGTTATCAAAGACATTTAAAGAAGCATGATCTTCAGAACTTCTCTGGGACAATTTCAGTTCTCCTAAATGCTTTTAACTTTTAATTTCAGCTCCTGTTCTTGGAAGATCTCCATTATATGTGCATTTTTTTTTATGATGTCTGTACATAAAGGCAGTTCTGAAATAAAGAAAAAATTAAAATTTGTTAATAGACTATTCTAATGCAGTCTTTTGTTTAAATGCTCATGTTAGGCAAAAAGGATAGTGGTATTAATATCCCTATTCTATCAGAGTATCTGTTCTAAAAGCTAATGTCTGTCTACAACAGAATCAACTGTCTCATGAATCCCTTGGTGTTGGCAAATGAACTCAAGCTAGTCCAGCTCCTCCCAGAGATATTAATACCACTGTGAACCCATCTCAGTCCTGTAGTTTCTCTTGATTAAATAGGTACTTTTGCTGCTTTTCTTATATGAAAGAGATGTTAGCAAATTGACCATGAAAAACATGTTTTGAGGGTTGGAGTTAATTAAGCCAACTACAGTGTTGTCCCAGTTCTTGTGTCTTAATAGATAATTTGAAAAGAGATTTTCATTTTTAATGAGGTTAAGTATAAAAGTTGCCATTTTATGACTCATTGAGATTAAAGTATCAATCTATTGGAGCCCCCAAAGTGGCCATATAAAGTAGATATAATTATCATACTTTAACAGATGAAGAATCTAAAGGTATATGTCCATAGACACAGAAAATTAAGCTGTGGGACTTGAACTCAGATTTTCTGGTTTCATATCAACTCTTTTTTTTTTTTTTTTAAGATTTTATTTATTTATTTGACAGGCAGAGATCACAAGTAGACAAAGAGGTAGGCAGAGAGGAGGGAAGCAGGCTCCCCGCGGAGCAGAGAGCCTGAAGCAGGGCTTGATCCCAGGACCCTAGGACCCTGGAACCATGACCTGAGCCGAAGGCAGAGGCTTTAACCCACTGAGCCACCCAGGCGCCCCTCATATCAACTCTTGATTTTACAGTGCCAGGTCCTTGGAGCCTATACACCTAGTGAGTAATAGGGAAATCTCATTGAAATTTGAAATATATCAGCACTATCTACAATATGGCTAATCCACACTTAACGATTGAGCCACCCAGCTGCCCCAAATCCATATATGGTTAAGGCAGAATTGATTGCATATTATCTTCATTGACATTTGTAGAAAGTTGTAGTCCATGATGTCAAAATAAGTCATGATTATTTGAGTAGGTTGAATTCATACTAAATTTCATACTGTGTTTCCAGCAAAACAAAACAAAACAAACTTGTGTTTATATACATTTGGAAATTGTAATGGCAAACATTTGGAAGAAAATAATTTTGCCCTAGATATACACATAAGGAAAGTAGAGAACCAGAATACATTGTCACCAATGTTCTGGAGACTGGTCTTGTGATTTTATCCCTGTTATTAAATACTACATGATAGGGGCACCTGGCTGGCTCAAGTCAGTAGATCATGCAACTCTTGATTTCAGGGTCATGAGTTTGAGCCCCATATTAGGCTTAGAGATTACTTAAAAAATAAATACAACACAATAATCATGAGATTCATTTCTCTCATGTTCACCATTTATCAAATCCTGGTAGAAAATGCCACTGAAAATCCTATCACAAATTCCATTTGTTCAAATCTAATACCTATCTACTATGTACCATGTGTTAGGCATTGAGGATGGAGCTGTGAAAATACTGGATATGGTCTGTGCTCCCATGAAGCTTCTACTGGGAAGAACTAGACTAGCATTCCCTTTAACTCTGTAGGTTCATGTACAAAGCATGTTCCTTTAGGGAGAGATGAGAGTTGTGTCTGAATTACGGCTATTATGTGGGGAAAAACAGATCTTAACATATCTCCCTTAGCCTCAGCTTACATTACTTTGCCTTCTCGCTGCCTAGGCAGTGTTATTTGTACCTTGGACTCTACAACTGGTGAGACAGTAAATTTCACACCCTCTATGTTTTTTGAAAGAATAGGATTTCAGCATCCTTAAAAGAGAAGTTTGGTTTTCTGTACATTTCCTACAACGTTTCTTGTGTCCAATTGAAATAGGATCAGAGGGGCTTATGGGTGGCTCAGTTGGTTATGTATCTGCCTTTGGCTCGGGTAGTGATATCAGGGTCCTGGGGTCGAGGCCCGCATCAGGCACCCTGCTCAGCAGAAAGCCTCTTCCTCCCTCCCTCTGCTGCTCCCCCTGCTTGTGCCCTCTCTCTGTCAAATAAATAAATAAGACTTCTTGTTTAAAAAAATAAATAGGATCAGAAATGATCTCACTAGGAAAAGTGATGGTTTTGTGATGCGTAACTGCTTTTTATTCATCTTTCTGCTATAGAATTTATCTTGGAGAAAGGTACAGTTTTTAGTAATAAGTAATTTATGTATTTTAGTCCTGCAAGTGAGGTAAGATCTTATATGCAGTATTTCATAAGGGAGATCTGACAGTGCAACTTTTGTATAAAGTAAAATACTGAAACACTTTAGTTACACAAAACATTTTCTCAGCGCCATATGCAAAGTACCATGCCCCTAGCAGCTAATACAGTTGATGAAGGAAATGCATATTCTGTAAGCATATGGTTGGTAACAAAAAGTAATACATTCAAAAGTGCAACAATAACTGCAACTATTTAATACTTGTTTAAAAGTGTATGTAGTAACTTCTCCAGGAGATGGCACTGTTGAGTTGTTTTTTCTTTTCAAACCCGTAAGACAATAGACCATTCATCTTTGTGTCACCCAAACAAAGAAATATTCCTCTTTAGCCTCTCTTCTTCCCCTAGCTAATCACATGCTACTGGAACTGATTGTCTTGTGATCTACTCCATAGTTGGCATAGATTAAAAAATAATCTGTATTTTAAAAAAATAATCTGACAAATGGTAATTAATGGAAGGGAACAAATTGTACACCAGTTTTCAAGCTTTGTCATTTCAGCAGCTGAGAACTTGGAAGACTGATCTAGTGATTTCACCACTCTGCTCAGATGCCATTCAAAAATATTTTTCACTTCTCAGGTGTTATCATGGTTGTTCTGGGGAAAAAATGTAAATTTGTAAAGCTTTTTGTTTGCAAATTACTGTGAGTAGATGGATTTTAATGTAAACATTAGGTTGGGTGCATTGCACCATTTTGCTCTACAATGAATAATATATTCTCATTTGGGTTTGCCTCCAGTTTGTAGTTAAAAGTACTTTTTAGTGGTATTATTTGAATGTAACGTTTGTGCGCTTAGTTTGTGCATTTGCTATCTTTTCTACTGAACAACTTCGAGCATTCAGAAGGGATGGAGTCAGTAAAGATTCAAAACTGGTTTTACCTGTGCTGCATGTTCTAAGTTAAGTGTGCAGTTTCTGCGATAAAGGGAGCTGCATGGGGTTTTGTTTTATTGATTAGAGGCAGCATGCTAATTTAGGGGGCATCATATACTCAAAACCAAACTTGTGCAATGCACTCATGGCAGGGTTAAGACACTTCAGTAAAGACAACATGCACCTACCTATGAAATGATCGTGTCTAAAGTAAGCACTGGGGAATTCTCTTGCCCCTTTCACCCACCCCTGATTTCTAAGCTACTTTGTAATTCTAGGGAAACCAATAAGCAATTCTGCCTTTGGCCTAACTCCCTGCAGAAGAGGAAAGCGAGTGAGACCATATGTGGTGGAGTGGAGGACTCTTCCAGCTTGCATGAGTCACGGATGTTCTGATGTCTATCTGCCTCCGTAAGACCAGCCCACACAGTTCGCATTTACTTTTCTGGCAGCGAGGCGGGCTGTTTCACTGGACAATGGGTGCTCCAGTACGCGAAGGTTAAAAACCTGAAGCACCGGTTCATGACGAAGCCCCCTTTTCCAGCTGAGCAAGCTGAGGGAGTCCCTTAGGAGATTTTCCAGGCGCTGCCGCAACCCAAGGAATTTTAGGGATGTCTGTGGGGGAGACGCACTGGGGGGGAATAACCCGGTCCCCAACCTGAGGGTGCCAGAGCGAGCAGCGAGGGGTCTGGGCGCCACGGGCAAGGGGGTGCTTCGCGGGAGGCGCGGGAAGCTCCTACGCTAACTCTGGAAGCCCAGCCCCGGAGACGCCAGGCGATGGGGGGATGACCTCAGCGGTCTCTGCCACGTTCCAGCCAATCAGTCCCGCATCTTGGCATCCGAATCCAGGACCCCCGAAGCCGGGGACGACGCGAGCCAATAAGGAGCAGACCGGGGAAGAAGGACAGGCGGCCAGCCTATGGGGACGGAGAGGCCCGGCTGCGCGTATCCAAGGAGCGCCAGGCTCCCGCTCGGGGGTGTGGCGCGGCGCCGGCGGGGGTGGGCGGGCGCGCCGGGCGGCAGGTGTCGGCGGCGTCGGCATTCGGCGGCTATGGAGCGGCCCCGGGGAGCTGCGGATGGCCTCTCGCGCTGGCCCCACGGCCTCGGCCTCCTCCTCCTCCTCCTCCAGCTGCTGCCGCCGGAGACCCTCGGCCAGGACCGGCTGGACGCGCCGCCGCCGCCCGCTGCGCCGCTGTCGCGCTGGTCCGGCCCCGTCGGGGTGAGCTGGGGGCTGCGCGCGGCCGCGCCCGGGGGCCCGGTTCCCCGAGGCGGCCGTTGGCGCCGCAGCGCGCTCGAGGAGGACCAGGACTGCGGCCGGGTCCGGGACTTCGTTGCCAAGCTGGCCAACAACACGCACCAGGTGAGCGGGCGCCGGGCCCGGGCGCCGCCGGGACTGCGAGGTGCCGCCCCCGGCCCCCTCCCCGGCGGCCGCCTGCCCCGCCCGCGCAGCGGGTCCCTCCTCCAGCGTCCTCGCGCCTCGCGGCTCCGCGGGGGAGACCCGGGCCGCTCGCCTGCCCCGCGCCGCCCGCGCCCCCCGGGCCGCGGCCCCGAAACTGCGGCGGGCGGAGTCCGGCCGGGGAGCGGCCCCCGGGACGCCGCGGCCCTCGCGGCTGTGTTTCGTCACAGGGGAGGCAGCCTTAGACTGTCACGGCATTCTTTTTTTTTTTTTTTTTTTTTCCCCTTTTCTCTTTCTTTCTTTCTTTCTTTTTTTTTAAGTTGCCAGAATTTCTAGAGCGTCGTTGTTTTGCGTCTGTGTAAAAAATTAGGACCCAGTAACGCTATAACCCACCAGGAGGCTGGAGGACTAATCAGTCACCTCTTTAAGTGCTGGAGAAGTTGGGCTGCGCCGAAGCAGAGGTGTGTCCTCGCTGGGTCAGTACTTGCAGGGTGGGTAGGCCCGTGTTACGTGTATATTTTAGTAGCTGAAGGGACAAGCTTGGAGATGGGCTGACAGTGTATCTGTGATCTCTCTTCCGCCTTCAATTTGACCTTCTAGCCTGGCATTGGAGTCGGACCAGGTTGTCTTCATCCTGTTGTTAACAAGATTTCCAACAGTTAGGATGCACATTGCCGACATTATCCTTTGTGCTCAGTCCTAGTCAGAAACTTTAAAAATTGCAATAGTTCTCTCCCTAGGGACAAGCCCCTCAACCTTTGCACACTACTGGCCTGACAAAGCCCATTGTTAAGAAGGTCCAGGCTCCTTGCTGCAGTGCAATGTGGACACTTTAACTCGAGTCTCCCCGGGAGCTAATGGTTTAATTGTTGCTACCCATATTCCCAGGGTAGCCTTCATGTGATACATTCGCCATTACATCCCTTCCTCTTTGAACAAGAGTTGCACAGAGGGCCAGAGGTGAGTGGCTGATTGCACTTGTCCGTGTATGACCACATTCCCTGTCAGCCAAATCTCAGTCTCCCCTTGAACTATCTTCCTCCCTTTTCCTGGACTCTACTTGATACCTGTGCTGAATTCTCAGATGTGGGGTCCTCGGGGGGAGTTGCTGTCAGGGCACAGGCAGTCAGAGCCCCACTGAAGGCCACACAGGCAGCAGCTACGTAACTAGTGCTGACGGGGCGAACCAAGTTGGGTGCAACCAAGTTGGATGTGGACAGGGTGGAGTGAGTACTTGGAAGACTTGCTGTTTGCCAGGAAAAAATAATGGTGTAGACGGCTGTCTCACAGTGGGGAATTGAGGAAGACTTTACAGCACTGATGCTGAACTTAAAACAGGACCCCTTCCTTCCTGGAGTCAGCTGGATGTAGCATTCTTACCGCATATTTTTGATTCTTCTCTTGCTGGTTGACCTACCTCAGGAGCTGCTGCTACTCCTGGATGTATTCCCTGACTAGTTTGACTTGATATGTCTTTTGTAAACTGTTGATTTCTAAAGCTAGAGGTTGAAAAAAATGGCTCAGGGGTTCCTTAGGCCAGATATAATCAAGAGCAGATCTGAAACCTTGTTCTTCAGAAAGAAGCTTCCCCTTATTTCTCTCATTTTATTTAGATACTGATTTTTTTTTGTTTGCTTTTTTTTTGGCTTTTTCCCCTCAGTCTTCTTTCAGTGACCTAATTTTAAATAGCTCTTTTTGAACTTGTTAATTGCCCGTAGTTTCTTCTTCAGAGATCCCATCCTTTTTATAACATGTGAATGTGGTGAAAGTGAAGCCGTTGTTAATAATCTTCACCTTAGAAATGGTTGAGTAAAGCAGTTCTTAGAGGTCCTTAACCCAGAATTGTTTTGTGGTAGTCTGTTCTGCTTTTCAGTTCTTTATTTTTAGAAATCCTGATAAATCATCCTGAACAGTATTGAAGAGATCTAGTATTTAGGGACCCTTTATAAACAGTGTGAAATAAAAGGATCAGCATGGCCAAACAGCTTTTTATCAGGGCTATTGTATACTTTTGTATACAATACTTTTTTTGTATACTTTTGTACAGCTGGGAAAGTGCCACTAAGAGGAGTTTTTCATAAGATGACAGGAGTCAATTCCCAAAGAAAATCAAAAGTGTTTGGTTCTCATTTGCTAAAACTTGCTGTTCATGTTAAGCCACATTGACTCATATAGTCAGTGCACGAAAACGCCGTCCAAATGTCCAAGATGTGCTTAATGCTGAGGGTGCCAAGATACAAAGAAAAGATAGTTCAGACTGGACAATGAAAAGCCTCAGAAGGTTTTAGCAGATCTCCTAGACCATTGGCTTGTTTGACTTGTGAGAATTTATTGGCATTTCTTCTTTAAAACTCAAGGTAAGGGACGCCTGGGTGGCTCAGTTGGTTAAGCGGCTGCCTTCGGCTCAGGTCATGATCCCAGCGTCCTGGGATCGAGTCCCACATCGGGCTCCTTGCTCGGCGGGGAGCCTGCTTCTCCCTCTGCCTCTGCCTGCCACTCTGTCTGCCTGTGCTCGCTCGCTCTCTCTCCCTCTCTCTCTGACAAATAAATAAATAAAAT
>PISX010002021.1:0-138298 GCA_004024625.1 Mellivora capensis | reverse complement strand
AAAAAAAAAAAAAACTCAAGGTAAAACTAAAGCATGATAGTGCTTTTATATTCTGGTATTAGGAGATGTGTGCCCTAATGACCTATACCTCGGGCTTCTTCCCTCATGAAATCCAGCAAGTGTGTCTGTGTATTTATAAATGCCTTTTTCTCAGACTCAAAAAATAACCTTCTTTTTGCCTTTAACCCAAAATTGTTTTCATGCCACACTTTTAACTGACTCTTGGACTATCCGTGACACATATAACCTTTGCACATGAGACAAATTGAGCAAGCACAGATTTTATTAATGTTGGTTGCTAAGTTGGATTGCTTCAAAACATTCCTCCTATAAGTACCCCTTTGAGGTTCGACATGAAAACTCTCTTAAAGAAACATGAAATGCTTTGGCCAGAGTTACGGTGGTTGCTGACATAATTTCCTTACTTCTCATTCCTGTGTTGAGACCATTTGATAATTTCCTTAAAACTTTTAAAACTTATGATTAAAAGCTAGAAACTGTTGCTCACTCTCTGTCCTCCCTCTGCTCCTGTCATTAACTACTTCTTTACACAGAACTTCTCAACTGCACCCCAACATCAAAGCATCTGGTTTCTTAAATAAACAGGCCCTGGAGAGAGACCGCGTTGTATGGCATGTGGGCTCTGAGAAGAATGTGCGTGTTTGTTTGCTGGTGCTGGCAGGGCTGAGTCCAGGCTGACAGGACTGAATGTGCCTGTTGGAGGTTCAGGGAGCTCCCGCTCCTAGCCTGTTGTGGATCTTTGTCACACCCGGAAATCGGAAGGTCAGTGCCTTTATCTGCCCTGGAACTTTCTAACTGCCTCATTTATTTCAACAGGCAGTCTCTCTCCATACTGCCTTCCCCAGCACTCCCACCCTTACCCTGAGTTAGTCTTCTCTTGAGCCCCGTTCCACCCATTTGTTTTACAAAGAGGTGGAAGCATGGGAATTCCATGGGATTTCCTTCTTGATCCCGGTTGAGCAGAATGAGCAAAATCCCCACGAGGACCCTATTCCCATGCAGTATACTAATCAGACCTTTAACCCTGACGGCTGTAAAGTGACTTCTGCAGTGGGGGATTCAGTTCCAAGTATCAGCAGATTTGATGATGTGTATTTGTCTGGGGAAAGGTTAGTCTTCATCTGTGGTTTGGTTGGGGTGAGGGTAGAGAGCTATCCAGGCAGGACAAATGGCTCAGGAGGAATGCAGTGTAACAATTAGGTAAGGTCTCTGCTGACTCAAATATTTGGCTTTGTGCATAGTGTTTTTTTCATTAGAAATCTGAGTCTCCTGTTTGTGGAAATGATTGGAAGAAGGCTTATGTTCTGGTCAATTTCTAATGGTTATTTTCTTTCTGTAATGATAAAAATAATATGCTCTCCATCCTGCTGTTTTGATCTGATTTTTCATGTCAGGTTCATAGAGGCTTTTAGCAGCTGCTTCTCCACTCTGCCGATTTCCAATCAGCTCTTGCCAACAAGCATTGGATTCTCAGTGGGTGATTGCAGAGACTGTGCTCCCCAACTTTGTCCTAGTTGGCCTGTTATCCTTGTGTGATCCTCTACAGGAAGGGCAGTGCTTAACACTGACTGGTAATGGTTGGAGCAGGAGTGAGGTCTGCTCCTCTCCCTCCCTTTCTGTGCACCCCTACCCCTTAAGTTCTTTTTTTTTCCTTTTAAGATTTATTTATTTTGGAGAGATAGCATGAGGAGGAGGAGCAGAGGGAGAAGGGGAGAAAGTCCCAAACAGACTCCACGCTGAGTGTGGAGCCCAACTTGGGGCTTGATCCCACAACCCTGAGATCATGACCTGATCTAAAACCAAGAGCTGGACGCTCAACTGACTTTGCCACCCAGGCACCCTTCAAGTTCTGCTGTTATAGAAGTGAGCTGTGTTTTGAGACTGGAGAAATTATGCTTGGATGTTTTATATGATTAGAAGCTAATTTTATGGCAGGCAAAACCATCAAATTTGACATGTAATTAAAAATACAGCTTTTCTTGCAAAAGGCATTGTGACAGTTGCTCTAAAAATATTATGAAATAGATACTGCATTTGTAAATTTCCTAAACTTTTTCAATTACCTTCCTGTCTCTTTGTAACTAGTGTTTCTTTGGCATTTTTTAATTCTTTTTAAAATTTTGGCGAAAATTTGTTCTTACCATTGTCTAGGTCGCCTCACTGATTTTTGTGTAGGTGGGTTTGAGGAGTAATGGGGCTTGAGGAACATGCTAGTCAATTTCAGGCTGTTCTAGACAGGTTTTTCGTTGTTCTAATAGTGACTGTAGTCAAAGTTGGGTTAGTCATATATGGCTTTGAGTTAGCTGGGTTGAATGAATCTTCATGACAGACCCTTCATACCTACAGAGGTTGTTAAGTGTATGCTGGAAATGTGGAGGTTTTTTCTGTTTTTTTTGTTTTGTTTTTAAAGATTGAGGCTATTTTCCCCACTCCACCCTGAATCCTAGTCTCAGGAAACCACAGCAAAAACAGAATCTTCCATTCAGAGCCTGTGGTGTTTTGCTGAGAAAGTTTTCTGTGAATGCAGTTTATTTTCTGTTTTACATTTCAGTATCGAACTCTCAATTCCTCAAATACAACAGGAGAAATTTTGGATTAGATTTAAAATGTCTAAAAAAATTCTGACTCATATGGAAGAGGGGGAGGCCAGGGGTTGTGATCACAAATGTTTATTGGTTGATTCCAAATTTAGAAGCAAATTGTGGCTGTTCTGCTTCCTAGTTGAACTTGATCGTACCGGGGATTTCACATCTGGGGGTAATTTGTTACCACCTCCAGAGCTTGTTTCACTGAAATATGAGTGTTCTTTAAGATAGCAGGAATATTTTTTTTTCCATATAATTATGAAAGACATTTGATTCGTTTACTTTTTGGGTAGTACTTTGTTATCCTTTGTTGCCTGAAAAATCTAGTGCAAAGCAAAGCTACTAGCTTGGATAGTCTAAAAGCAAACCCAGTAAACATATAACAATAAATTTGGTTTTTTCCTTTCTTACAGTACTTGGCTAAAACTCGGATTTTTTTTTTCTCTTGTCCTGGCTGCTTGTGTTTTTAAAAATAGATGGTCAGCTTACTATTAATATACTCAGCCCTGTGCTAGTTAGAAACATATGAGTAATTAATTGGCTTGATTTTTTTTTTTTTTCATCAGAAGAGAATGTATGAGGGGTTTTTTGTTTGCTTTTTCCCCTCTTGGGCTTGAATACTCTCATATTTGAATCTCTCATATTTGCTTTTTTTAAGAGTTTTGTTCTTTTCTTCCTGTATGTTCTAAGAAACGAAGTACTGATATTGTACTTAAGCCAGTTTGCAAGTCTGGTTCAACAGCAAGATCATCACCCTGAAGGACTAAGAGAATTGAACTGAGAAGGAAAATTTTGATGAACTTTATACTTCCCAGACAAGATAGTTCGAAATAGACGTCTATCTGGTACCTACTCTTTGTCAAAGGGATTCAAATGTTGTATGCACAGTTCAAAAGAGAGCTCTCAATTTCCAGATTTGAGTCCTGGCTCTGCTGCATTATAGCTATGTGATCATGGACAGTCACTTCACTCCTCTGGCCTTTATTATAGTTTTTTAAACTAGAGAAGCAGCTTTAGGATCATTTGGAAGGGGAAATAAAAAGTTTTATCAAAACGTTTTGTTAAATATATTGTGTCAATGTCATTCATTTAAGCACTTAGTAAGCTACATATAGTGGAGTCCAGGCCTTTGGACATCCAAGGCAAACGTTAAAGATAACCACATTGGGGGACGCCTGGGTGGCTCAGTTGGTTGGACGACTGCCTTCGGCTCAGGTCATGATCCCGGAGACCCGGGATCGAGTCCCGCATCGGGCTCCCAGCTCCACGGGGAGTCTGCTTCTCCCTCTGACCTTCTCCTCGCTCATGCTCTCTCACTGCCTCTCTCTCAAATAAATAAATAAAATCTTTGAAAAAAAAAAAAGATTAAGATAACCACATTGGTGCTGCTTTAAGGATTAAGTGTTCAAAGGTGTCTTGATGAAAGTTTGGAAGAATTTTTAAAGAAAGCATTCCCACCACAGTGCAGTGGTTTGGGAAGGCCTCCTGGATGAAGAGAGAATCAAGGTATGCAGGTAATTCTTAAGGAGATCTGTAAAGGCATGATGGTAGGGAAATCCAGGACATGCTCAGGGAATGGTCAATGGAAAGTTTTCTGTGGGGTAGAAGTAGCTGATGAGGAGTATGTCTAAGGTTTCCAGAAAAACACATAGAGAAGTCAAAAAAGGTAGGTCTTAGGTAGGAGCAGGAGGGGGAAAGAGAGGGGAGGGCTGGGCAGGGAGCTGTGCTTTGGGACTTCATGGGGAATGTCTTTTAACAGGTAGTGTTAGACATGAGGCTAGAGGTGGAGAAACCAGAGGTGGAAATGGGGAGCCAAGAAGAGTTGACCATTTAGAGGTTGACCATTGCTGTGGTATTGACGAATACGTCCAACAGGAGAGCAGAATAGAGAGCAGGCAGACCACTTTTTATACTTAAAGTGCTAAAGGTTCTAAGGAACACTCTTAGACTCCTGGACCTTATTGGACGAGAATGTGAGCCAAGGCATGAGACACCCAGGAGCTATAAGATGGTGAAGCCAATGAACAGATTTCTTTCCTTAATATTTGTGAACAGGATGAGGTTGAATTCTTGCTGATAATGTGCTTAACAGTTTGAATCATAGATTGTTAGGCTCATTAGCTGGTCAGATCTCTTACTTTTACTGGTGAGTCTAAATGACTTTGTATGTGGGCCAAGAACTGAGAGTAGAACACAGATGTCCCAATGTGGTGCAGTGTTTCGAAGTGTTTCATAGAGACGGGGGGGGGGGGGTTAAGATTTTTATTTATTTGAGAAAGAGAGAGAGAGAGGGTGAGAGCACAAGTAGCGGGGAGCAGCAGAGGGAGAGGGAGAAGCAGACTCTCTGCTGAGCAGAGATCCTGGGGTAGGGCTGGATCCAAGGACTCCAGGATCATGACCGGAGCCAAAGGCAGACGCTTAACTGACTGAGCCACCCAGGTGCCCCTCATAGAGATATTTTAAGTCAATGCATTTGCTTTAGGGATAAGGCAAGGTTATAGACCCCAACTGTAAGTCCTACAGTTGTGAATTCTCTGCTCTTTTCCATCATTGAACCCTTAGCAGACCTCAGTTAGCCTTTTTAAGCCTCAGTTTCCCATATAAAATGGAGCATCATCAGAGGCTTTGAAGAGAAAATGTTCTGAAAACCTTGGAGTACCGTATGTGTGATTTATGTCATTTCCTAACAAGCCTGTTGATCTGGCTGCTGACTCCACAGGGCCCAGTTGTCATCTAGACGATCCCTGATAAATACCAACTCCAGAGGAATACATGCAGAAAAGGAGATACGGGAGATGAAGTGGTTTTATCACTTGGCAGGGTTGGTGACAGGCTTGGGTGGGGGTGACAAGAAGGAGGGTGAGTCAAGAGTGGCAGAAATGTGAGAAGCGTATGTGTTCTTTTTTTAACCTTCATGATTACATCACAATTTTAACTTGTTAATATGATTGGCAGTTCTTTGAGGCAGTGGTTAGGAGGGAACGTGATCTCAGGTCAGACCTGGCTAAATTCAAACTTCAGTGGTGACCATGGACAGATTAATTTCAATGGGTCTTGGTCTTTTCATCTATAAAATGGAGGCCCTAAAATCTATATCTTAGGATCATTGTGAAGATTAAATGAGATGTGGGATTTAGTGTGTGTTCATCCTTTAGTAAATCTTACAATGATTATTTCCACAAAGTTTCTGATGTGTTACCGATTAGATGCCCAAATATTTGTGTATGCACTTGAAATTGTTTTTTATAGCTGTAATATTCCTAGAGAATCATCATGAGCTGTCATAGAAGTCTGGATTAAGAAATGTGTACTACTTATGTCCTTGGATTTGGGATTTTAAGAACAAGGATATAAGGTGAGAGGGAGATTATCTAACCCAGGTGTCTTTCCTGAAGCTATGGGAGTTGATGGAGAAATAATAATACCACCATCATTAGATCCCCTGTCATTTGGTTCTGGTAGTTTCAATTAGATAAAGTTTACTTATGGTTTTAAAGAATTTACAATCATAAAAAATAACACTACTTATCGTTTAATCACTACTTCTGCTTCAGTAAGCTTTAGTTTATCGGAGTCAGTGCCTGTGGTTTTAAGTTGACAGCTCTGCACCCGCACCTTGCCGGCTTCACCGTCATTTGTTAACGGAGCCGCCACTGTGAGCCCTGCACCGCGCCAGTGTCTGGGAGGTTTGAAGAAGTATTAACAAGATGTGATGGCTGCTTCTGAGGATCTTTGGCTGGAAGCGCAGCAGACCAGGATGCTAGTGGAGTTATTTTTCCTTATGTGCATATCTCTTTAGGCTAACATTTCACCACTTCCCGCCCCATGCCTACCCTCTGTTTCAGTTAGTGTGACCTTTCCACCAGGCCCTTGAGCTCGTCATGTGCTCTGTGCTTCTCTATCCTTGCTCACATGGCTTTCCTCCTGTCTGAATGCCGTTCTAGCTTCAGTGGCTTTCTTCTTTTCTCTCCTACAACACTCAACAATGCTGTGTAAGCTAGCATTTAACTATAGTATTCTGTCTGATGTTTACTTTCATTTCTTCAATTTTCTACAGTTGCTGATTATACAATGCTAGATATTGGCCATTGTATTGGATCCTAAGCTGATGGTAGAACAGAGCAGACAAGATCCCTGTTTTTATGAGCCAGTGGAAAACATGAACGTTAAACAAATATGTAGTTATAAATATGATTAGTACCCAGAAGAATAAAAGTAACAACAGGGGAGTAATTGGCAGATGTCCTTTTAATCTGGGGGCATTAGGAAGGACTCACTGAGAAATTATTTAAACTGAGACTTGAATAGAATTTAATCAGTAAGAGTATCACAGAACCACGTGTTCAAAGGCTTGGGGGTGGAGGGAGCTTGGCGAGCCCAAGGACCTGGAAGCAGGTGGGTGTGGTGGCAGCAGAGGCAGTGGGGGCTTCGTCCCCACCCCCAGTGGCTCAGTGGCTGGTAATGGGGACCTATCCCTTATCACTTTTTCTTTGAAGTGGGACTAAGATGTAAAAAGTAAATGCTGTTTTGGAATTTAGCTCATTTATTGGTCATAATGAGAATTGAGTTATCCCAAGAAAGTGAATTTTTCAAAAACTAAGCCCACCCTTTTAAGTGCCAAAGGTTTTTTGTTTTTGTTTAATGAGAATCTTTCTAAAATATTTCTCTGCCTTCTTAGTCAATACTGTGACCCTGCATCATTTAAGAAGAGATTAAACTATGCTCTGCCACCACTCACATTATTTTAATGTGGTGTGACATTCATGCCCTCAAGGGCTGTTGAGGTATGTGGGGCTGTTTTCTCCCCTTTCTTCAAACAGCCCATTGTCTGCTTGTTGAACCTTACTTTTTGGTTCTGCTGAAATGATAGTCCCCTTGCAATATCCTCTTCTTTTTGCTGCTGACCCTGTCTTGAGACACACTATCCCCTAAATTTTAGCTGCTGCTTCTGTAAACTATGAAAATGGATTACTAATTGTAGACAATTCTGACAAGTTTGGCAAGTTGATACAGAGTGATGGTCTGCAAGTTTATCTCAGAGGTCAGATGTATAGATTTCTACCACGTGAATACTGCCATCAGAGGTCTCACTTGCTTCCTCCCTGAGTGTTCAGGTCATTGGGGTTTCTATCTAAGGCAGGGTGCTGGGCCCTCCCCCTTTCAGCACTAAGGGATTGCAGAGCCGAGCAGCTGAGCTGGTTTTTGTTTGTTTGTTTAAACAAAGAGCTGTGGAAAAGCAAATAGAGTGGTTTAATTATTGATGAGTCATAGAATTTTAAAGCTTATAAGGACTAGAGGTGTTGGCATTCCAGCCCCCCTCACCTTGGTGGTGAAGTTAGGTTGCACTGCTGAAGTTCACACAGCTTTTCGGCAGAGCTGGAAAGAAAATTCAGATTGACTGTTAGCCCAGTGCTCTTTTCTGTACCGTCCTGCCTTGCAGAAAACTCTGAATAATTGAGTAGGTATGAAAACTTGTGTAATGTTTTGTGTTTAGCATTTTCATTTCTAAGAATAGTCTCCCTGAGAACTGGAACATTTGTGATCTTATTTTTAGCTCGTGTTTTATGATCCCAGCAGTGCCTTATTTAACAGAACTGAATTCTGTGAAGATTTTCTTCCTGCCTGCAGGAGCGTCACCCAGGCCGTGTCCCAGACCTCTTCTGCACAGCGCTGTGTCCTGGCTGTCCCTGTGTTCCTTAGCTGGGGTTTGGATGCCTGAATCTTGAAATTCCCAGCTTCTATGGGCTCACCAGGGCCTCACCTTTGTATGTTATGTCATTTGATTCTTCTTGTTCCAGTGAGCGAAGGAGCATAATTCAGTTTTATTTCTGAGGAAGTGGATTCCCAAGAGAGAAAATAATTTGAGCCTGTTTTTCCAACCAGCGAGTTACTGGACTGGGCTTTCACACCCGCTTTTGTAGTTGTATTTTTCACTGAGACGGGCTGTTGTCTCTAGATTAAAGGTCTAGCATGGTTAGCCTTCATTTTTAGACTTCTGTAGGAAGTGTGTTTTGGGTATAAATGCTCCATGAGCACAGAACTCAGATTCTCACTGCTCTTTCCCCAGGACTCCAAATAGGGCTTGGTGCATGGTAGACACACAGAGGTACTTGTCCTAAGAAGGAATGTGTGTGTGAAGGATGCTGTCATGGGATTCATTCCATTGTTTACCTGCCGGAGAAGTGGTTCCTGATGGCAGGATGGTTAGGTCATCTGCGAGTGGCTTTTCACCTGGGGCCAACCCTGTAAACCTGACCCACGTTTGGTTCTTTCAGTAGTTTACTTTCGATCAGATGTGTAACTAAGACAGGCAGAAGTTTCTCATTACCAGGTTTGCTTTCCGAGCTACAGTGACTCTCACGACCAACTGTAAGTTCTCTGAGCTATAGCAACAGTAATTTAATTAGGCTCCTGGTTTAATTAGATGTGAAGACAAAGTTATCCCATGAAGCATGTTGTGTTTTGTGGCCTTTCTCTTTTTCCAGATGGAGCTAGCAATTGGCCACGGGTCCCCAGAAACGGACATAAGTGTTATTCATGGTCTCTAAAATGTGTGGACTTCAGACGTTAAAATGGTAGGCAGTAAATGCATGGATAAATCTTACCATCAGCTGTCAAGGTGGATGTATTTCAGAGAAGGTAGTACAAGCTGTCCCCTCCTCCCAAACATAATGAGTCCCTGAAAACCAATTTGGTTATAAATGCCAGCCAAAGATTTCCTTCTGCCCAGAGCTTCCCTACTGAGGGCAGCAAATGGCTGTCAGTGCCATCTGGGATATTAGAAATCACTGTTCAACAGGTGATGTACGGAAGACTGTGAGTGTACTGATGAATAATGACGTTGGGATGTGGTATTAGGAGGTCTGCCTTAAATCGAGACCACCGACATTAGTGTGGCTTCAAGGCACGGGCTGTCTAACCTGTCCTGTAACCTCCTGTTGCATCCTGTTAGCTGGTATAACAGAAGAAACTGATGTCATCTGTGTATACTTTTTATACCACTCTTTTATATATCCTTTTTTCAAAATAAAAATAACTTCTATAGTTTTATTTTTAAACATGATTCCTGCTAGTGGAGGTTGGGTGGGGAGTAATTCAGTCAGTCCAGAAAAACTATAAAGAATATCCCCATGAATTCTACCATTTAGAGACAGTTGCTATTGATTTTCTGAAGGACCTCCCTCCAGGTAACTTTTAACCATAAGGACCCACACAGGATTTTACACACTATTCTGTGACTAGCTTTTTAGGCAGCACGTTGGGAATGTCCTCCAGTGTCAGATGCTCAAACATCTCCAGCAGCACCCAGTCTGTTTTGTTGCCTGTCGTAGCATATGTAACAAAGCTTTAATCCTTCACCTAGAATATACAGACAGAGTGATATCTTATGGTGTTGTTACATGGATGAAATGAGGATGTGTTAAGCTGCTTTCACGCAATAGATGGCCTAAAGGGAGTGCTCAGTAGCTGCTAGCCTCATCCAGGTATGAACATCCTTTGTCAAGATGTAATTTTCCCACTGTGATTAATTCCTAAGGGTGGGATTGCTGGGTCATATGGTGTGGACATTTTCAGTTCTGATTCACATCACTGTTGAGATGCTCCCACCCACAATGCACACAGGTGCCCGGGCTCCGTGTCCTTATTGGATACGTGCTGTCAGGCTTTTCTGGAAGTTGGAAATGTCATTACATTATTTGTCTGTGATTTTCTTGGGATTACTAGTGAAATTGAATAGTTTTTCCCATGTTATTAGTCATTTCCTTATCCTTTGTGAATTGCTTGTTTGTGTCTTTTGCCTATTTGGAGGTCTTTGTCCTTTTCTTATTGACTTGATAACTCTTTTTTATAGTGACCCTTTGTCTTGTTGCAAATAATTTTTCCATTTTTTTCAACTTGCTATTTGGTGTTTTGCCATTAAACTTTTTTTATGCAGTCCAAGTAATTCCTGTAGTATGTTATGGGTTCCAGTTTTTGCATCATTTTTTGAGATGGTCTTCTCATTTTAAGATTATAAAAATAGTCACTCATACTTCTAGGATTTTCAAGATTTGACTTTCTATATTTAAATCTTTGCTCTGTATGGAATTTATCTGTGAGTAGGGGTAAGAAAGGTTTTAGGGATCCAGCTTATTTTTTCCAGATAGCTAGTTTTTCTAACACTTCAATCCCTAACTTGAAATGCTAGCTTGATCATACACTCTAAAAGAAGCCTTGCCCAGTCTTGGACTTTGTTTTGTTCCATTGATCTGTCTTGTCTATTCTTGTGCCAGTAACTGTGCTAGGAGATTAATAAATCTCTCTCTAGAAGTGACAAGTTTCATGCTCATCTGCTCCTGATTGAATCACGCTGACATTTTTACATAGCTAGTCTTAAACTGCTTGGTTTCTGAATTTCCTACCATAGAGTATGATTAAGTAATCGGAATTACTGTATCTACTCCATGGGCCCTCTGGGTACTGGCTTTTGGATTGATCTTCACATAAATAGCATATTTACATGGTTTCCCTTGATTTTGGCCTGCTTCTGCATTGTACATTTGGTTGACTGCTTAGCAATATGAAGTGGCCAGATCATGTTCTCTTTGTGCTAAATAATCTACCTCTTAGGCATACTACATTGGAGCAACACCGCTATTGTTTTCCAGAAATAAAACATGCTTCAGCTCTCCCCACCTTCTCCATTTCAACCGTCGTCTATACAGCTAGCATAGAACATTGCTTTTGCAACACTGCTTGCGGTAGGCATTCCCTATACCTTCTGTTGCCTGGACTCCTCAACTCCTACATAGCTACGTGTTTTTATATGTTCAGTATTTTACTATTGTAGGCTATTCATTGGTAATATCGTGCTGAATGTCTGGGGTTTTCTCCTTTTAAAAGGGATTATTCTGCCTTTCAGTTCTTTCTAGCCACATAGCCTTGTCCTCTGCTCATATTTCTTTTATTCGTCTTACTTTGCCTTGATTAGAACAATTGAACCATAACTTACTGGTTGATTATGTTCAGGTGTATATACCATTGGAAACCATGCCTATTTGCATAAGTGATCCTGTGGCCTCATCTCAGTTTTCTGTGGGCATTCAAGCAGAAGTATTTTTCTTCTCAAACACATTTCCTTTACTGTATTTTTATTTTCCTTCTATTCCTACCACAACTTGTCTATCCTGATCTTAAAATTCTTAGTCATTTGAACAAGTGCTTAGTAGAGTCTGCTGTATACTCAGCACTTGACTGGTGGGTGACATTAATATGTTATTTGTGTTATCCTTTGATATTTTCCAGAAGGGTTGCATGTATCTTCATGTTTGTTTTACCTGCACAACAACCTCCTCCCGCCACCTTGCTGTTGCTTGTGGCTACTCCCACCTCTGGAAGCCCTGCTTAAATCTCAGTACTCAGACCCCTGTTTCTTCGTACTCAGATGTGTGCATTTCTCTTTGTATGGTCTGCCCCCCTGCCAGTGTCTCCAAACAATATGATGCATGCGGGACACCCTTACCAGTTTGGGCCATATGCAGTTGATGGTAATTGTAGTGGGAAGGAGAGGAGTGAGGTCACTGGTATGTGTATGAGCACCCCAGAACACGTCCTAGTGTTAACAGTGTTCTGGCTGGCAGAAAGGGCCCAAGACGAATCCTTGTTTAGCCATTATTTACTGAAATGGTGGTAACTGTGCTAGAAGGAGGATTACACACAAATTGATCACGCTGATAGCAGGGAGTTGCGAATAGACTTGCACGGAGATATTCGCTTAGCCCTGAATACATATGAGACCTTGTGGTAGGCCTGATGGGTGACACCACATCACAGTGTCTGCTGTTGAAGAACACCCAGTGTAATCTGAGAGATAGCCAGGTGTGTAAATAGTTATAGTACCAGCAACATCCACACGTGTTGTGAGAGTAATAATCTAGGAGGAGATCACGTGAGCTGTGATCCTGAGGAAACCGGAATGGTTGGTTTTGCATGGAAAGTCGGGATTTCAGCTGCCTTCCAGATCTTTTGCACTGGTGTAGTCCCTCCCTTGAGGCTGTCAGAAAGGAACATCCACCATATAATAGTGAGGGGCAATGAACAAGTTCAGAAGAACCAGAACCTTTCTTTTCTAAAGCCTGCATTTAAAAACTATTTTCACTGGGTATAGAATTTTATCTTTACAGTTTTCCCCCAGTTTTTTAAAAATCCTGATCCACTCACTAGTTTGAACTATGAATAAGGAGAAGTCTCCAGTGATTCTTTGTTCTTCTGTATATAATGTCATTTTTTTCTTCTGGGTGCTTTTAAGATTTTTATCTCTGGGGTTTTAAACATTTTGAATATGATGCGCTTTGGTGTAGTTTTCATTGTGCTCCTTAAGCTTGGGATTTGTGAGCTTCTTGGCTCTCTGGGTTTATACTTTTAATTATATCTGGGAAACTTTGGGCTCATATTTCTTTCCTTTTTTTTTTTTTTCCCTCTTTCTGTTCCCACCCTGCCCCCCAATCTTCCAGAGACTCCTATTATATATATATATACATATATATATACATACATATACATACATATATATGTATGTATATGTATGTATATATAACCTAACTTGAAGCTCTATAGCTCAGTGATGCTCTGTTCATTTTTCCCGTCTTTTTTCGCTGTGTCTCACTTGGTTAGTTTCTATGGGTATAGCTTCGAGTCTATTAAAATGTCCCTTTCTGCAGTGCCTGCAGAACTAATAGAACTAATAGACACGCTGATAGCAGGGGGTTGTGGATAGACTTGTACGGAGATATTCGCGTAGCCCTGAATACATATGAGACCTTGTGGTAGGCCTGATGGGTGACACCACATCACAGTGCCTGCCGTCAAAGAACACCCAGTGTAATCTGTTATTGGGAAGGGAAGGGAGGAAGAGTTAAAGGTAGCAGAAGACCCCAATTGTAGTTAATAAATCTGGCCTACATTTCCAGAGGTACTCTTTGGATGATAAATGAGGGCAGCTATCCTTTGAGTTCTTCAGGTGAAGGTGGGTGTCGCTAGTGATACCTAATGACCCTCCTCCTTCTGTGACTGGGTGACAGGAAAATGTGAGTAATGCCAGTGTGCGCTGACTGGGTGCGGTGTATAGAGCTTTGTCTGAACAGTGAAAGTTGCAGATCCTGATTGGCTCAAGACTAACTACATTGTGGCCTGATCAAGATTGCCAGGACTCCTGTGATAGAATTTGTCTTTTATCCTAGTCAGTTGTGATGACCAGAGCCTTCCTGGTAGGAACAACAAACCAAAGATAGTCTGTGTTTAAACGACTGTGAGGCCATGTGGTCTCTCTGGTGCCTGTGGTACCTTTGGGTATTCCTACTCCTCAAGGAGCTCATTGATGTAATTTCAGGCGCTATCTCCTCACTCAAGAGAACGGGCTGTCTTGCTCTGCGTGGAGTATCTTACAAGACCCATTGCTGTGTCAGTTTTTAAGCTGCTGGTTCCAGATGTCTCTAGCAGCCCTACTTTTTCTCAGATGCTTAGCCAGCTTAAATGTATGAATGGCCTTTCTGTCCTGCAGAGGCTGTGAGAAGCTCTGCCTGAATGTTTGAGAGTTAACCAGCAGTTAGCAAGCAAGCCTTCCATGAGGCACTGATTGTACTGTGTTCAGAGATCGTACAAGAGCTTCTGCTGATCGCAAAGGTACTCACTGTCCAGGGGGCAAATAGCGTAGGTGAATTCAGAAACCCATTCAGGAGGACCACGAACGAAAATGAGAAGATGAGCAGGACAGTTAGTGTTTTGAGTCGTATTTCTTCAGACTTCTCTGTTGGGGTAGTGGCTCGAGTGACCAAGTAGCTGGCATCCCACCATTTATAGACATGTTCTATTTTGAGACTGAGTTTGTGGTTTGGGAAGGATATATAATCATTTTCAACAGACGCTTATTGAGGGTGTTAAGTATCATGTCAGGCACAGGGAATACCAAGAAGTATAGTTACAGCCTCTGCTTCTAAGGAACCGTTCAGCCTCGGAAAGGCAGGGCGTGCTTAACGTTAAAGAACTTAGTAAAATCTAAGAAGTCTTTGTAAGTGAAAAGCATAATTGTCAACATTTAGCAGAAGTATATGCTAAACTGTTAACTGCTCAGGGGAGTAGGGCTTGAGGTGGTGGGGCACAAGGTGGGGAAGAGGAAAGCTCTTCACTTTTTATTATGCATTTGACCTGTGGACAACATGAGTTTGAAGGGCACGGATCCACTTACATGTGGTTTGTTGGTGTTTGATAAATACAGTGCAGTTCTGTAAATTATTCTTTCTTCTTTATGATTTTCTTTATAACGTTTTATTTTCTCTAGCTTTCTTGCAAGAATACAGCATATAGTAGATATAATGTAAAAAAAAAAAGTGTTAATCTTCTATTGGAGATATTGGTAAGGTTTCCAGTCAGCAGTAGCCTATTAGTAGTTAAGTGTTGAGGGACTCAAAAATTATCTATGGCTCTTGACCATGCTGGGGGTCAGCACCCCCTTCTCCCACACTGCTCAAGGATCGACTATATACATTTGTGCGTGGTTGGAAATTTTTACCAAGTGCCAGTGTATTGCCTTTTTGGAATTCTTTATCAGTTAAAAAAAAATGATGGGGGGTGCCTGGGTGGCTCAGTGGGTTAAGCCTCTGCCTTCAGCTCAGGTCATGATCTCAGGGTCCTGGGATCGAGCCCCACATCGGGCTCTCTGCTCAGCGGGGAACCTGCTTCCCCCTCTCTCTCTCTGCCTGCCTCTCTGCCTACTTGTGATCTCTCTCTCTCTCTCTGTCAAATAAATAAAAAAATCTTTAAAAAAAAAATGATGGGAGGGTGGGGGGGTACCTGGGTGGTGGGCAGTAAGGAGGGCATGTGATGTGATGAGCACTGGGTGTTATATGCAACTAATGAATCATTGAGCACTACACCAAAATCTAATGATGTACTGTAGGTTAGATAATTGAATTTAAATTAAAAAAATAAAATAATAAAATAACATAAAAATTTAATTTTTAAAATGATACACTAGAAGATTATATCCATAATGTTAACCTTGAATATCTGTGTGATAGGATTATAAATAATTTGTATTTTCTTTATTATACCTCCCTATTATTGCCCATTTCTATAATGGATATGTATTATTTTATAAATAGAAAAGGTATTTGAAAATCAAAACCCTAAAGGATCCATGATGATTATTATAACTACATTCCAACATGCTTCTGGTATCTTGGTTATAATATACTAGCTTTCCCTTTTCTTTTTCCTAACTTTTTAAAAAAAATATTTTATTTATTTATTTGACAGCCAGAGATCACAAGTAGGCAGAGAGGCAGGCAGAGAGAGAAGGAAGCAAGCTCCGTGCTGAGCAGAGAGCCCGATGCGGGGCTGGATCCCAGCACCCTGGGATCATGACCTGAGCCGAAGGCAGAGGCTTTAACCCACTGAGCCACCCAGGCGCCCCTCTTTTTCCTAACTCTTACCATAACTGCCAAGACTTCTTCTATCTTAATTCATCATCATCACCACTATTTATTTATTTATTTACTTATCTTTAAAGATTTATTTTATTTATTATTTGAGAGAGAGAGCAGGAGGAGGGGCAGAGGGAGAGAGAGAATCTCAAGCGGACTCCACACTGAGCACAGAGCCTGACACGGGGGTCGATCTCACAATCCTGAGTTCATGACCTGAGCCAAAGTCAAGAGTCACACTCTTATTGGACTGAGCCACTCAGGTGTTCCCATCTTCACTATTTAAAGGTGAAACAGGGCATTGGCTCTTGCTTCTGTCCCTTGCCATTTGAGTGAGTGAATTAGCCTCGGAGCAAAAGGAATCTGTTTATTAACTACTCAACTATACTGTGAAGGCTGCCTAGAAGAATTCAAATTATGCCGATTGGGTTACAATTATATCTGTCAATGTGGGCTGTGATCTCTTGTTTTAAAGCATCCTAAGAATACTTTCTATATCTTTATATTTAGTCCTGTTGGAGAAAGCAATTCGATTATTCCATCTCCCCATCTGGTGCAGTAGGAAAACTCATCTGCTTGGCTTACTTTATATGAGAGAGAATTAAAATGTCCAAGTTAAAAAAAAATGTCCAAGTTATTTGTAATTTGGGTTAAGTAGTTCAATCCCAGCTTTCCTACATTTTTCTGGGAATTCATACTCCCTTATGATTATCAACTTAATTACTTTGGAAATAATAGTGTTCTGAATTATTTAAGGAAGCCAGAGATCGAAAGACAGATGTCATTTTTTTTTTTTGACAGATGTCATTTCTAAATGAATCTTTTTTTTTTTTTTCCCTTATAGCATGTGTTTGATGATCTCAGTGTCTCAGTATCCTTGTCCTGGGTTGGCGATGGCACTGGGGTAAGTAGTATTTTGAGTCTGTTAACTCAGCGTAGCAAGAAGAAGACGGGGATTTTAGGAGTTTAAACACTGAATGTTGTTACTTTTTGAAATAGTCTCCAACCTCCGTTGCAGCATGTTTGTGGTACAGATTTTCAAGAAGCTGTGATTGGTTTGGTTTTGCTTTAGAACTGGGAACATCTAGTGACTGCCTTCCATAGTAGGAAGATAGACACCTTTTTAGTTTTTGATGGCTGCTTGGCATCAAGATGAGCAAGAAGAAGAAAGAAGAAGGAGAGAGCCATGTACTCGGACAGAAGCCTCATAATACTTGGGAAAACCCCTGTGTAGCAGCAGAAAACTGCACGTTGCACATCTTGGCATTTTTCCTCCAAACTGTATTGTTACGTGTCCTTTCCCACAGTTAGTGTTGAAGGACTGTGGCGCCCATGGGCTCACAGTTGTTCAGCTCCTTCTGTTGACTCTTCCCCTACCACGGAGGAGCCCGTGCCAGGACTGGCGTCATGGAAGCAGAGACCTTCAGCTCCTCATCCCTCTGTATCCCCATATAGACAGCCCCCCAGCAGGAGGCTGTGCTGAGGGTGGCCGCAGATCTTGAGTCAGGGTGTGGCATTGCCTGGCTCTGTGTCCTTCTGTCTGAACAAGGGCAGGGGCCACAGCTCATACCCTCTGGTATTCTGGAATGCGTATATCATAGCACTGAGGCCCGTGACAGTGGCATCAGGAATCAAAAGAAATAGAATTTTGATGTTGAAAAGCAAGTTATACATTTCTTATTTTAATTAATTTAATTAATTTTTAACCACGTCTCAATTTCTTATAAAATTTGAGTAGTGCACCAGTTTCCATGATTTAACCATTTATCTAAGATGGCTGGTATCTCTAAGGTTTCTTGTTATGTGGCTATTTGAGACTCCATAGCCTCTTGTACTAATCTACTATCAGAGTCTTTTCCTCATGAATATTTGTTTCTAGAAAAATACTTACTTGAAAAATTAATTTCACAGGGAACTAACAGCAAGGAGAGGAAGAAATGGACAAATATATATGATATAGTGACCTCTCTAAGAACACCCATACTATTCTAGCCTCTGTGAGTAGAAAGAGAGATGATCTTTGCCTGAGAATATCTTCCAATAATAGAGATTCACCCTTCCTTTATCATAGGGTGTGGTTGATTATCTCTGCCTCACTACTTGAAGTGTATGTGATGGGACTATTTGAACAAAATGAGTTGAGATCTCGAGTCATTGTGAGCCCTAGGAACGTGGTCCTTCTGGGTTTTCTGATATTACAGTATAGGCTACCACAGGGCAGGACTCCTGGCAATCTATTACTTGTTGATTTAATCCCATCACATGCCAGCATGTAATTGGATGATCTTTCTTATTGACTGCATGCTTTTGTCTCTTCCCAGATCATTCTGGTCTTAACTACCTTCCATGTACCACTGGTAATTATGACTTTTGGACAGTCCAAGCTATATCGAAGGTGAGATGCGTAACGTGTGGCTGGGGCATTGGCTGAGTAACACATTGTGAATGTAAGTTCCCTACGATATAGACGTGATGGAGTTTAAAAGTTGATTTAAAGGATTTTCTAGCTATCTTAAGTTTTCATCAGACTGTCACACTCAGTATCCTGCATATCTGCTTAGCAACCTGATGAAGTATGAAAAGGGATCTAGTTCCAAGGAGATTAGGCAGGCTGACCTCACTGAGTGGCAAAACAATAAAGGAAGACAAAGGAAGAGTTCATAGCAGTCTGTATCTCTTCATTTAAATGGGTATTTATTTGTGAGAAGGTAGCATAGAGTTTAACCATCTTTCCATTTATTATGAGTTTTTTTATATCTCTGAAATAACACAAAGTGGTTTTTATATCCTTGAAAGAGTCCTTACTATACCTTTCAGGTGAATGTGATTCATCTTACAATAAAATGGATATGTATTTTGAGCCCTAAACAGATTGTTTCCAGATCAGAAGGGAGTTCTGACCTAACCCACGTGTGTCACAGTATTCACACTGGTAATGATGGGGGCAGTATGTGTTCAGGAACCATAATCTATATTGTGACGTTCACAAAGTTTTAGAGTTGTCTTCTCAAAGGTACAGCTTGGTTAAATAGTAGGTTCTTTCCCTTAATTATAAGATTCAAGACCAACTTACTCTCAGAAATTGCTGATTGTCTTCTCTGTCATTTGTGTCTATCCCATTTTCCCCCCAAGGGACTTTAAAGAAAGATGACATCCCAGCAGATGACATAGAAACGCCTCCCAGGGCCAAGGGATCTCCCAAGAGCCATTGTACTCTCTCAGGGTTCCTTCTTTGAGTATTGGTCTTGGTCCAGGAAGGGGTGAACCCATGTTGAAGCTCTGAGATGATGGATCAGCCCAACCTTCCTTCTGTAGTAGGCGTGATCACCGGCTGCTGCTGCTGAGCCTGGAGCCAGTGCTCTCTGCCCTTCAGCACAGTGATGTTGGCTTAAAAATTGACCAAGAAGGAATTGCCATCTTGAAATCCATGAAAGCAGGGTTCTTGACTAACTCGGGGTTCTCCACCAACTAGCCAAACAACTGACTCATAGCAGGCCAGCAGTATATACTAATTGAGTGAATGAATACCTTTGCCTCTGTATAATTTTCAGGCTTAATAGTATTTTTTATTTGTTTGATAAAGATTGACAATGCATTGTAGAATCCCGGTACTGGAAAGGGCTATGATTTATAGTTGATTTTGTTTATTCAGATAGAACAGTAGTTGAAGCATTTCGGACAGATGAAAGGTATCCTGTTTGGGGAGGGAAAAAATTTTTTTTAGGTTTGTAACTTCGGAAACTCTTCCCAGTGTTTAAAAAACCTGGCCCTCGGGGCACCTGGGTGGCTTAGTGGGTTAGGCCTCTGCCTTTGGCTCAGATCATGATCTCAGGGTCCTAGGATCGAGCCCCATGTAGGGCTCTCTGCTCAGCGGGGAGCCTGCTTCCTCCTCTCTCTCTGCCTGTCTCTATGCCTACTTGTGATCTCTATCAAATAAATAAATAAAACTTAAAAAAACCTGGCTCTCATAAAATCTTTCCTTATAGAAAACAACCATGTTATAAAACATTTGGAAATTTTAAAAGAAAGAAAAAATTCACCCTAAAAAGTAAAGTGTGATCTTAATTTTTTTACACTTTATTATCTTGATTTTTCCCTTTCATATTATTCATATGACTACATAGTCTTAGGAAACAGCGTGGTCAAGGGTAAAATTGCCAGATTGTGTGGGCAAACAGGCCTGGGGCTGAATCTCAGCACTGTCATTTGTAAGCAGAATGAACTCGAACAAGTCATTTAACCTCCCTAAGTTTTTTGTCATCTGTAAAAGAAAGGTAATAATGGCCACCGCAGAGCCTCTGCACGTTGTGCTTTGCAGTGCTGGAGTGGAATAAGAACAGAGTGGGGTGGACGCCTGGGTGGCTCAGTTGGTTGGACGACTACCTTCGGCTCAGGTCATGATCCTGGAGACCCGGGATCGAGTCCCGCATCAGGCTCCCAGCTCCACGGGGAGTCTGCTTCTCCCTCTGACCTTCTCCTTGCTCATGCTCTCTCACTGCCTCTCTCTCAAATAAATAAATAAAATCTTAAAAAAAAAAAAAGAACGGAGTGGGGTTAGCCGCTGTCGTGCCAACAGCCGGGGATGGCTTGTAGCCAGCCTGTGCTGGCACTGCCCTACCAGTTATTAAAATGAATCTGAGAGCCTTTGGTGCCAGCTGGTAAAGAGTGATTGCCTGTCCCCAGATGCTTCCATGGCTTCTACAATGCTCACATACCCTTGCCCCTCCCAGTATGCAAGTAATACTAACCCCTGATGTTAACCTATGTCCATTCCGCTTGGTGAGTGCTCATACTGTGGCATTTTTCATATCCCCTCTGCTAATAATTCACCATTTTTGTTAGATCGACAGAACGTATTTAATTACCATCATTGTGGACACAGATTGTAGCTGATGTTTTCAGTATTACTAATGCTGCTGTGGTAAATACCACATATTTACATCAAAGAAGATGCTGATTTCCAATTCATTTTTAGTAGCAAATGAAAACTTCCTCTCCAGTGGATCCTTACCCACTGTCGTGAAGGCTGTTTACTAATCCCTACCTGTCCTGACGGCTGTTTACTAAACTCTTCCCTCACCGGGTTGAACTATCTTCTATACCTCTTGCATTGGCCACTTTCTTGCTTGCCTTCTGAATTCACTGTTTTTTTCTCTACACTGCTCTTGAAGTGTGTGGCTAGAACTGGACCTGACAGGTTCCTGAGTCATACCTAGGGGGCATGAAATGTGTTTTCATGACTCTTTTTTTTCCCATCCTTTTACTTTTCAATTCTGTGCTTACTTAAAGACAGCCAAAAAAAAAAAAAGAAAAAAAAAAGAAAAAAACAAAAGCAGTATCACTAAGTGTTACTGTTAATATACCAACCAGCGTCTGACTCAGCCCTTCCCATCCTACATTTGCCTAGTGTTGTGAGAAACCCCTAACACACACTTGACTAGAAACTGTTTGTTTCTCCAGTAGTCTCCTGTGACTGAGCTTCTGCTGTCGCACAGCAGGGTTCTTGTTTGGGTGTTTTTTTGTTTTTGCCAAGGTCATTTTGAATATTAATTCTTTCCTCCCTGCTGTGAAGTGAGACCTTTTCCAGAGTTTAGGTGGAAACTGTAAATAGGCTTCCGCTGCTTCTCCCACTGGCCTAGCCACTAGGAAGGGACTCCTGTTGTCCTGTTTTTGGGCAGGCCAGCCGAGGAGCACGTGTTGCTCAGAGGGGAGGGGGCAGGTTGTTTAAGAGGCGTCCTAAACAGGCCACGGTTGCCCAACGGAAAAAACAAAAGCCTGTTGAATTCGTTCTGAAGTCTCTTCTGTTTTTCACATCTCTCATGATCATATTATTTACCAGATTATCTTTCTATACTAAATCTTATGTGGTCAAAGGTTCATTTGGGAATCAAATAGACAGCACTTGGTCACGTGCCAGCTGCTCTGAGTCTTACAGCCCAGAGGCTCACAGGATAGAAGGAAGTTGTGCCTGTTATCTACGCCGTGTTAGAGGGAAATACACTTTGATCCTTAGGCTATAAAAAAGAATTGTGGGAAGATGGGGGAAATAATAACCTCCCTAGGCATTGCTGATTAGGTAAAATTGATTAATATATTAATATCTTCAATTTAAAGGAATTATATTTGAATAGCTTAAATTTTGATCCTCTGTTAAGGAATAATTTACACGATAGATTGTAAAGTACACATGCCTCTTTCAAATGTTAAGTTAAAAAGGAAATAAACTGGGACGCCTGGGTGGCTCAGTTGGTTGGACGGACTGCCTTCGGCTCAGGTCATGATCCCGGAGACCCGGGATCGAGTCCCGCATCGGGCTCCCAGCTCCACAGGGAGTCTGCTTCTCCCTCTGACCTTCTCCTCGCTCATGCTCTCTCACTGCCTCTCTCTCAAATAAATAAATAAAAAATCTTAAAAAAAAAAAAGGAAATAAACTATACCTGTGATTAAAATGATAATTTGGTGTTTGGCAACTGAAAGATATTTTGCACGCTTTTGTTTGTGGACCTCTTGAGTCTAACTTTTCACTGTAAGATCAGCTTAATGAAACACATGTTAGCATTACTCGACATCAAAATTCTGTACACACTCACCACGAAACTGCTGCTGTTTTGGGGCACCTGGGTGGCACAGTCGGTTAAGTGTCCAACTCTTGATTTTGGCACAGGTCCTGATCCTCAGGGTTGTGAGATGGAGCCCCGCCTCAGGCTCCAGCCCCGGCTCCGCCATCTGCTTGAGATTTTCTCTCTTTCCTGCTGCCCCTCCCGCCAGTAAATAAATAGATCTTAAAAAAATAAAACTGCTGCTATTTTATTTGTGATTTTATTTACTATTGAGAGTTGTTCAACCTTTGGAAATGAGTAAGGGCATCTTGAGATAAATAAATTTCACATTAAATTTTATTCCATAGTCAATGTAAATTTTTAAGGATCTTACCTGAGGTAAAAAAAAGAAAAAGGTTAATGTGAAGATATCAACAGATATTAAAGCAAAGTGCCTTAAACTGGCTTCTCCAGGACATCTTGTATGACAGCCTTTTAAATGATATGCTTGGTCCAGTTTTCACTGCAGTAGATTATTAATAATGACTGCATATTTAGTTAAAAAAATTTTTTTAAGGATTTTATTTATTTATTTGAACAGAGCAAGATCACAAGTAGGCAGAGAGGCAGGCAGAGAGAGAGAGGAGGAAGCAGGCTCCCTGCCAAGCAGAGACAGAGATGACAAGTAGGCAGAGAGGCAGCCAGAGAGACAGAGGAGGAAGCAGGCTCCCTGCTGAGCAGAGAGCCCTATGCAGAGCTCGATCCCAGGACCCTGAGATCATGACCTGAGCCAAAGGCAGAGGCTTAACCCACTGAGCCACCCAGGCGCCCTTTAGTTAAAATTTTAACTTAAATTTCATTACAAAATATATTTTATTGCTTTTTTTCTTAAAAAGTTTATTAAAATATATGATGACTTTTTACTACAGCTTCACTTTTACGAACTTAGAGCATATAAAAATCATGAAACTAGGTGGTTTTCATTTAGGAAATATTCCCATGAAAATACATGTTAGAATTGCCTTGTCAACCAAAGCCAAATAGGGACACCGGATACATTCTCATGTTCCTTCTGATTACTCACAATATCTTACCTCCTTTATTTTCCCACTTGTATTTTCAAAATTTCTACAGAAAACATGCATCCTTTTTTCAGTGAGCATAAAACAATAAAATATGAAAAAGACATAAGGTAGCATTAGATAGTTGGGGGTAAAAAAAAAAAAAAAAGACTGAAGTATTGGGAGTTCAGCTTAATGTGAATTCAAATTCTGCCTATTTTACTGGCCAGTCTGTGATTTCAGGTCTGCTGTTTTGTTGCCACATTTTAATAAGCTACATTCTCCCTGTTGATCTTTTAACTGGAAGTCTCAGTACCGCTGGTTGTCATTGTCCTGCTGAGTTCCCATGTATCCTGAATTGGGAGGTACGAAACCATTGCTCCCAGAGGAAAGAAAGATTTCAGCTCCCACAAACCTCTGCTCACACCATTTTTTTTTTTAAGATTTTATTTATTTATTTGACAGACAGAGATCACAAGTAGGCAGAGAGGCAGGCAGAGAGAGGGGGAAGCAGGCTCCCTGCTGAGCAAAGAGCCCGATGTGGGGCTTGATCCCAGGACCCTGGGATCATGACCCGAGCTGAAGGCAGCAGCTTAACCCACTGAGCCAACCCAGGTGCCCCATCACACCATTCATTTTTGTTCATTGATCAGTACACGATCTTGTTTTATGTGCATTTCTGTTGAAAGAAGACACCTTATTTAATGTGTATTGTTGATTCATTAACGTTGAGCTCGTTACCAACTCATGCCGAGAAGATGCTTTTCTAACTCACGTATTTTCTCCATAAGGCACATCAAAGCCTTCTCGTGCTGAGGAACCCTCGAACACTGTGCTTGGGTGCTGTTCTAAACAGCAGAATCACCAAGAAAAAACACAAAAGTGCAAAATGCATGGCACTAAATAGACTGTGAAGAAGACACTTATTGACAGTGTAGGGGCGCCTGGGTGGCTCAGTGGGTTAAAGGCTCTGCCTTCATTCGGCTCAGGTCATGATCCCAGGTTCCTGGGATCGAGCCCCGCATCGGGCTCTCTGCTCAGCCGGGAGCCTGCTTCCTCCTCTCTCTCTCTCTGCCTGCCTCTCTGCCTACTTGTGATCTCTGTCTGTCAAATAAATAAATAAAATCTTAAAAAAATAAAAAAAGAAGGCTGAGCGTCCCCTTCTCGGACCCCAGCTGGGAATGTGCATGCTGGGTTACTCACTCTGTGTTCCTCACTCTGCGCATGCCTGCTAATGACTCCAAAAAGTGCCAGGAGTGAGGGTTACAAATACATTTGAGTGTGCAGTCAAATTTGTAAATAGAAACCTAGGAACAGTAAGGATCTACTGTGTAAGCTTCCTGAAGTGAAAACTAGAAAACAGTAGGTTGGTTGTTTTTTTTAAGTTTGTTGTCATCCTTTTTGCTTTTATGTTGCAATTTATAGCGACTTAATCATGGCAAAAATAAACTAAAGAAACAGAAATGTTTAGGCTGAAAGCCAACAAAACAGGGGATATCTATGCTTGCATGTGTTTGTTTGCTTGCTTGTGTGTTTTAAGAGAGAGTGCACGCCCTACTCACACACACAGGTGTTGTGCGCACGTGAGGTAGGGGGGTGGGGGAGGGAGGAGAATCTTAGGCAGGCTTCATGCTCAGGGTGGATCTGAGGTGACCTGAGCTGAATTAAGAGTCATATGCTTAAGCGGGTGAGCCACCCAGGCACCCCAAATGCTTCTTTGATTGTCAAGAAAAATAAAACGTAAGATTATCTGAGATACTGTAGAACTCTCGTACTGTTACGTTTCATTAAATGTCTGTAGTTCAGATACCTGGTGTTAAAAGTTCCAATAGATTATAAATGAAAAGTCCTCAAAAACAAGGATGTCATTTTTGAGTATTGACATTTGGGTTGAGTGTCAATATGAGTCTTACGGAAAAAAAACCCTTTGAGTGCTTCATTCTACTAGGAATTTTGATGTTCTGTCTTACTCGAAGTCCTATATGATGATTCTTTTTTTTTTTTTCATTTATTTTAATAATGTCTAGATCTTTCTTGTTCTTTGAAGGTATTGGGTTCTATTCTGAAAATATCTGTGTATTTTAACACTTTTCTTCAGCTGCAAGTATGTGCATGCTCTTATGCGTGTTTACAGCACAGATATATGCATAAGTGATCATTTATTTTTGGCGACCAGAAATTGGTTATTTTCTATTCAAAAGACTTGTTTCTAAAGCAGATGGTTTCACAGGATTTACTTATTGTTTGACTGCTGTTTATGACACTATTAATTATCCTGTGGATTTTGAAAAGTAGATTTATTTTTTTAAGATGTTGCTTTGGTTTCCTCTTCATGATGCATGTTGTGTGCTGATAGAAAATAAAGCTACTTTATTATTTTTTAAGATTTTATTTATTTTAGCAAGAGAGCACCCAAGCAGGGGCAGGAGCAAAGGGAGAGGGATAGGGAGGGGGAAGGAATCTCAAGCAGGTGCAGAGCATGGAGCCTGATGCAGGGCTCAATCCCAAGACCCCGAGATCATGACCTGAGCTGAACTCTTAACCAGCTGAGCCACCCAGGTGCCCCCAAATAAAGCTTCTTTATTTTTTTAAAATTTTAAATGAGTTTTTAAAGATTTTATTTATTTATTTGACAGAGCGCATAAGTAGGCAGAGAGGCAGGCAAAGTGAGAAGGAGAAGCAGGCTCTCTGCTGAGTAGGGAGCCCAGTGTGGGGCTCGATCCCAGGACCTTAGGATCATGAGCCAAGCAGAAGGCTGCTGCTTAACCAACTGAGCCACCCAGGCATCCCAGTAAAGCCACTTTAAAATAAAGTGTTATATTAAAATATATTGCTTGGCCTTGCCTGGCCTCAGCAGAACCCTGCATGAATCCTAGCTGGTCGATACTAGTCCATTGTGCTCCAGTTGTTTTTTTTCAGTGGCTAAAGTAGTGTAGTCGCAGATGATTTTTTGTTTTGCTCATGTTGCTTTCTTTTTCTGAAGGGCAGGGTTGTGTTTGTTGTGCCAAGTTCTTAAAAAGCAAGCAGGCTTGCCAACAGGTTTGTGGAGGTTCCCTGGGGATGTCATGAAGGAGGGGAGACTTGTTAACTGGTGATAAGCAAGCCACTACAAACCCCTTTAGACGGTTGTCTGAGTGACTAAGGATCTGTCCCTTGTAGAGTAAGGAATTGTTTATGCATAATCCCTTTGACCTGCTATCCGGAAGATAAGAACACTTTTTGTACTCCAAAGCCAAGGATAGGGTAGTAAAGAATCAGTTGGGTGGTGCCTAATCCCTGTTTTGTTGAGGAAGAGTCTTTCAGACAACTTGAAGTTAGGTGTGGTTTGCTTTAGCGTGCAGTCGGGGACCTCCTCGAACTCTCGGAGACGCTGCTTTCCTGTCTGGCTCAACTTCCTCATAGCCCGTCTTTACTGCGGGGACACCAGCCCTGGCAAGATTATGGAAGTCTACAGGTTGTAAGAGAATTTTATTTACAAATAAAATAATTAAAAGTTGCCTCTACTGTGGGGCTGAGAGTTAAGAGAATTGCATTGTAGTTTCAATTTTGCCCTTAATTAACTGGTTGCCTTCTGACAAATTGCCTCCTCGGGAACCTCCTCAGCTGTGAGATGAGGGAGCTGGACAAGATGTTCTCCTCAGTCCCTTGCATCTCTCGCGTTCTGTGTTCCACGGTTCTGTGATTCTTTATTTGTGGAGGCTTCCATCCGAACTATACCATTTGTGAAGTCATATACCCTATCAACGAACACTGCATTTATCAGCGGGTAACTAACTGGCCGCACACAGCCGTCTTCACTGACGAACGTCTAGATTTCCTGACTGCTGAGATGCCGCATTCTCTATCATGTTTTAGCAGACTACACACAATATGAAACCCAGCAGAGGTAGATAGCTACTGACTTTTTTGCTCTTAGTTTTCAAAATCGAAACACAAAGCTGAATACCTCTCAAAAATATTGTTGGAATGAGCTTTTGGAAAAAACTTTAACAACCCGAGAGATGAGATTAACTTTGTTTTCCCTAGCTGTTTTGTGCGAGGTGCACTGTGGACACGGGTGCCCCGTATGGCAGCCTCTGGGAGTGGGGGGACCTCACCTGCTCCTTCGTTTGCAGCTTTATCGTTAGGGCTATGTGTGACTAGATTAGTTTGGAAGCCTTTGGCTACATTTAGCAGACATCCCAACCGAAACTAGCTTAAATAATAAGGGAATTTAAAAATAATAATAATAAGGGAATTAATGGCTCATAACTAAATACAGAAGAAGGATGGGCTTCAGTGTTAGTTCAGTCCAGTGTCATGGGCTCTGCTTCTCTGGAATTCCAGAATTCCCTCAGCAGTTCACTTTTGTTGGCTTATTTTTCAAGATGTGCTCTAATTGTGCCAAAATATCTGTAGCAGTTTTTTGCTTTGTATTCATATATTACAGGGTTGGCGTTTCCCAACTTCTGGGTCACTGACACTTGGGGTCAGCTAATTTTTTCTTGTCGTGAAACTGTCCTGGGCATTGTAGGATGCATGGCAGCACCCCTGGCCTTCACCCACTAGATGCCAGTAGCATCTCACCGCTGGGTTGTGATCATCATAAACATCTCCTGACAAGCCAAATGTTTGCAGTTGTGGTGGGGGCTGGCGGGCAAGAATGCGCTGACTGAGAATCGCTCAGCAAAGAAAGACATCATTTTGTCGGGTGGCTGTCTTAAGGATAAAGTAAAGGATCACGTGTTTCCTCAAAGACCCCAAATTTACCCATTTTGTCTTACTGGCTCAGCCCGGGTCACTCCCATTTCTGACCCCTTGCTGGTGAGGGGGAAGACTGTCCTTCGGACTAATCAGGCCCACCACTGGAGCTAGAGATGGGATCCATCCCCTGAGGCAGGTGATTGTTCAGGGGAGGGTGGTGAGTGCCTCAGCAGTGGGCAGGGATCGTGCATGGAAGCCAGGCAGGACTCCCCAAAGTGTCCTTGACTACTGCATTCTAAATGTGTCTTGCTTTTCTTCCTCTCAGTGAGGACTATGGAAAGAACTTTAAGGATATTACAAATCTCATCAATAACACCTTCATTCGGACTGAGTTTGGCATGGCTATTGGTCCTGAGAATTCTGGAAAGGTGAGACTCATTCACACACATATGAAGCTGTGCTTGATGCCACACATAGGGTTGTCAGATAATAATGTTGGAATGGTCCAGTTGTATATAGCAATATACTTAGTTTGCTGTTAGTGCATTTTATTTTTTTAAAAAGATTTTATTTATCTGACAGTGAGAGACATAACAAAAGAGGAAACACAAGCCGGAAGAATGGGAGAGGGAGAAGCAGGCCTCCTGCCAAGCAGGGAGCCCAATGCAGAGTTCGATCCCAGGACTTTGGGATCATGACCTGAGCCAAAGGCAGACACCTAACGAGTGAGCCACCCAGGCACCCCATTAGTGCTTTTTAAAATTAAACATAATTTAGTGCTGTTCTTCAAAGAATGGAATTCAGCACACAGGTTCTTTTTGGGGGGGGGGGTCCCTATCCAAGATCTAGCCAAACTCTTTAAAATTATGTAGCGGCTGTTTGGCATCACAATGTATAATCCACAAAACAACAGTTTAGCTTTGGGCAACTAGCTAATCTCAAACTGAGCAAGTTAAATTCACAGTTATGATGCACTATTTCAATTTAGAATAATATTTGTTTTAAGACTAATACTTGAGTGTAGTATACCAATAATCTGTTTTGATAACTCTTTGTATTTTTGGAAATTTCTTAACGGATATCTGGTGAAAATAGTGTAGAACTTCTGTGCTTTTATAGTATTATACTCTGAATCTGAACTCTTTTCTTCCTCATCAGGTGATTTTAACAGCAGAGGTGTCTGGAGGAAGTCACGGAGGAAGAATCTTCAGATCGTCAGATTTTGCAAAGAACTTTGTTCAGACCAATCTCCCTTTCCATCCTCTGACTCAGATGATGTATAGCCCTCAGAATTCTGATTATCTTTTAGCCCTCAGCACTGAAGTAAGTATAGTTGAGGAACTTGTGTTGCTTTTTTGCATTTTTATAAACTGAAAATATACTGTTTTAAAAGAACCTTATAGGAAATGCCTTTATATTGGACTGCTTTATAGTGATTTTTTAAGGCGTGAATTTGTATTTTTTGCATTATTTTCCAGTTCGGTAGAGGGCATGATTTTTGTGTACTATCTATTCCAGACAAGTATGATATCTAGCTGTCATTACACATTTTTTTAAACGAGTAGATGTAGTGTGCTATCAGTGTAATGAACTAGAAAACAGTTTAATGTAATCATTCTTGTGCTTCAAGGGACAAGCATAAACTGTCAAACTCCTGATGGTGTTATTCCTTTCCTATGGCCAAACTACATCTTCATAATTTTTTTGTTAGTTCCCAATATATAAAGCATATTGATTTCTATCTTTGATACTCCTGTATTAAATATCCAGAGTTTTAAATCTCTGCGTCCCCTACCGTATTCCTATACTGTCCCCAGGAACCTGTGCCCCTCCCTGACCCTCCCACCTCTCTTCTGAAAGTTCTATGGGGAGCACATTTCACTCTTCCTTTCCTGGAGGACCAGTCTCCTTTACCATTGACTTTAAGGGCCCAAAGCGGCTGAGTTGCTAGACTGTGATAATCATAATTATAGTTTTTTCGTTTACATGGGCTCTTTCTCATCTTATTTCTTAGAGTGTGTTCTCCTGACCTGCAACATCAGTTAGAAACCCCTGGGAGATTCTTTTAATATGCAGTTCTTTGGCCACGGTCCAGACATAGTTCGCCAATGACTTTTGTTTTTGAGGTGGCTAGTATTTTTAACAACCTTCCCAGCTGAGTCTGCACACTAAAATTTGAGAGCCATTGCTGTGGGGACAGAAAGTGGGTCATCAATGTGAACAAGTTGGGCTGAGCAAAGGGGTAGCATGGGGAGGATGAAGAGCCGTCTGGGGTCTGGGCCTTCTGTACAGATCTTTGAGCAGAGGGAAGGCTAGAAGACTCAAGGAGATCAAAGTTAAGTTTAGGCAAAGGAGGCTAAAGGAAGGAAACTGGCCTGCTGGGTAGGCTTCAGATCTTAAAGCAACAATTCCAGGAAGTCAGCCTCCAGCAGCTTGAGCTAGGCCCTTCAAGGGAGCACAGAGACCCCCAGAGGAATGGACAGAATCAGCAACCCCCCCCCCTTTTTTTTAAAGATTATTTATTTATTTATTTGGCAGGCAGAGATCACAAGTAGGCAGAGAGGCAGGCAGAGAGAGAGGCAGAAGCAGGCTTCCTGCTGAGCAGAGAGCCCCGATGCGGGGCTCAATCCCAGGACCCTAGGATCACGACCTGAACTGAAGGCAGAGGCTTTAACCCACTGAGCCACCCAGGCACCCCAGCAACCCCCCTTTTGAATTCAACCCCATTGCCATTACCAAGTGTCTTAAGAGTATTGAAACACGCTGTCCTCAGGAAGAGGTAGCCACAGTCTGCTTTTATATCTCAGTTTCTTCCAGTTAAGTGTAAGTTGGAGGTATAAATAATCAGGGCTAGGGTGCCTGGGTGGCACAGTCAGTTAAGCACCCAACTCTTGGTCTCGGCTCAGGTCATGATCTCAGGATTGTGAGATTGAGCCCTGCGTCAGGCTCTGCGCTGAGTGTGGAGTCTGCTTAAGATTCTCTCTCTTCAGGGTGCCTGGGTGGCTCAGTGGGTTGAAGCCTCTGCCTTCAGCTTGGGTCATGATCCCGGGGTCCTGGGATGGAGCCCCGCATCGGGCTCTCTGCTCAGCGGGGAGCCTGCTTCCTCCTCTCTCTCTGCCTGCCTCTCTGCCTGCTTGTGATCTCTCTCTGTCAAATAAATAAATAAAATCTTAAAAAAAAAAAAGTTTCTTTCTCTTCCCTTTCCCCCCACTTGCGCTCTCTCTCTCAAATAAATAAATAAAATCTTAAAACAACAACAACAACAACAACCCAGGGTTGAGAAGACAGACCAGTGTGTACTAAGATATAACTATAGGTGATACCAGACCTTTCCAAGTAGAATTTGGCAAATTAGAAATGCTGGGAGGTGAGCGTTATCAGAGGAATAAAGAGTTGCAGAAGGAAGAATGGTGGGTAAGAGTTGGGGAGCACTGTAGGTAAATTCTGCCTAGATCAGCCCCTTATACTTTCAGCTGTACCAGGACATATCTGTCCCACCTCCACTGGGTCTGGGCCCAGTGGGCTTGTGTTGCCAATGTAACGGACATTGTCAGGCTTTATCTGTCAGCCTTTGCTCCATTTGAAAATAAATGGCCAGTCTCTGCTTTGGGAACTTGGCTTCCTTGGCTTCTTTCTTACCTTCTAACCATTCCTTCCTGGTCTCTTTCATAAACTGCTGTCAGTCTACCCTCAAGTTGCTACTGCTCATTTCATTCTGAGCAGTCTCCTCCCCTCTGACCATTGTAACTGCCCCTGTAATGTGTAAGATTCTCAAATCCATATTTGTGGCTTCCTCCTAGGACTTCAGATTTCTATCTTGCTTCTCCCCTATTAAACACACACACACACACACACAGCCCTACAGGAAAAAGCTACCAGTTCTACCGAATCTAGTTTCTAGATTCTTCCTGAACCTATTCCTCACAGGTGTGGTTTAGGACCTCACTCACTCTTTTTTTTTTTTTTTTTTAAGATTTTATTTGAGAGAGAGCAAGCGAGCATGAGCAGGGGAAATAGATGGCAGAGAGAGAAGTAGACTTCTTGCTGAACAGGGAGCCCAACACGGGGCTCTATCCCAAGACCCTGGGATCATGACCTGAACTGAAGTCAGACACTTAAGCAACTGAGCCCCTCAGGGGCCCTGGAGCTTCACTAACTCTCAGTGAACTAATGGGGCACTACTTTTTTACTGCTTTTCCTGTTTCTGGCCTGAAATCCATCTCTCCTGTTGCCATTCAAGTATTATATCTTTAAAAAAGTAAAACTGAGGGGTGCCTGGGTGGCTTAGTCAGTTAAGTGTCCGACTCATGATTTTTGGCTCAGGTTCTGTGATCTTGGGAATCTTGGGGTCGTGAGATCGAACCCTGTGTCAGTCTCCATGCAAGGCATGGAGCCTGCCTAAGATTCTCTTTTTTCCTCTGCTCTTCCTCTACTCCCCCCACCCCAACCCATCCCGTATTCACGTGTGTGTGTGCACACGCTTTCTCTCTTTCAAAAAAAAGTAAAACGAAGGGCCCTCTGTGAGCTGGCCCTCACATCTCTCCCTAGCATGAGCCCCTTCTTTCCTCACCTTGGAATTTGCTCCATCAGTGTCTGAAGGCTTTGAATTCCATGCCTGCACTGTGATGTTTTATCCCCTCTGGCCTCGGCTGGTACTACTGTGTATTTGTGCAGTAACATCCTATCTCCCCATTTGCCTTCTTATGGTTACACTGCTCATTATTTAATACTAGTTCAGCTGTCTTCAAACTGTCTCTGAAGCATGGAGGCTCCCCTCCTTATTCTCACCCTCGACATGGTGTTTCCATAACTTACCACATTGTATCAAATTCTTATCCATGCCCCTTGTTAAACCCTGAGCTCCTTAAGAACAGGGAATATATCTTATTTGTCTTTGTGTCCCCAGTGCAACCTCTGGTCCAGTGCCTGGCACACAGTAGGCACTCCATAAGCATTTGCTATTCTGAATTTCCAAAACCCTGAAGGGTCCCTGATCACCCAAGTGTGTATGGAGGGCAGGCTGCTTGATGGGACTTCAGTGTGTGTGTTTACCGTCCCAAATGATTAGATATGAATTATTAAAGGTCATATAAGCAGCTGCACAAGACAAAGCTGGAATTCTGATAAGTCATTTATAATCTTTCAGAATGGCCTGTGGGTATCCAAGGATTTTGGGGGAAAATGGGAAGAAATCCACAAAGCAGTATGTTTGGCCAAATGGTGAGTAACAGAAGACTCCATCTGTGCAGGGCCCTAGCCCTATCCCGACAGTGCTGCCAGAAGTCACAGGACTAAGTACTGAGCACTGACTACGTGCCAAGTAGTCTTCAGGGTGCCGTGAGAGGCATAAGGGGAGGGGCGTGACACAGATCTTGACCTCGAGGAACTTCTGATTCTGCTGGGAAAGAATCCTTAATCTCACAAACATTAGGATATAAAGTGTAAAACAGGGCACATGACTGAGTAGCTGCTGCTTGCAAAGGTTTGTTCTCCATAAATGGTGACATCAGTCGGAATAGCATAACACACAGCTCTGACCTGGGACTTATGTATACTTCTCTGTGGCCAGATTTATATTCCCTCACCTAGAGATCCATTCCAGCTGTACGGAATGTAGCAAGGAGTCAGGAAGAAAGCCCAGAGAACCCCCAGAGCTCTAGAGTCACCCTGTGCGTGCACCAAGAATCCTTCCCCTCTGTTGGTGGGATACCCCCCAGCACACACATGGGCGGGCGCCCGCACACACACACACCCCTCCCTGCTTAAGATGATGCAGCCGAGGAGCTCTTACTTGGGAATTGGGTCACCTTTGTTCAAAACTGGCTTAGTCAGTGGCTTAACCTCGCTGGGCTCTAGTGTTTCCCTTTTGTGAAAGATTTACTGGGGGGAGTTTGGCGGATGGTGAGCAAGAATTGAATTAAAAACCTTCATACCACCAAAATTCTGATTAGGTTCCCACCCTTGTTTAGAGCCTTTTCTTTCTCTTTGACTAATTTCAGCAAATTTGTGCATTTAGTTTCCCTGTGGAGAGCAGATTGGTGCCCTAGGTGGGGGGGTATGAATGCTAGCAACCAGCATGGCCAGCTTGAGACGCTGTTGCTGAGAGCAGCACGGAGGCAGGAGAGCTGTAAAAGCAGCCACACCAGAGAGACCGTGACAGGATGTGCTGCTTTAGTGCGGGATCAAGAGAGCCCACGTAGCTCAGGAACTTCTAATGGGAACACTGTGTTACAGTGTCAGATGCTTGATGTTCATGAACATGACCCATAGTCCCAGGGAAGAATTTAATAGTTAATGTCCTCTACTTAGGGAGTCAGGGAGATATGTAATAGAGACATTGCCAAATACATCTACTGAAATTAAAATATTAAAAAATTATTGCTTCAAGTGGCCTTTTCCCAGAAACTGCTGATAAAATGAGGTCTGTGCTGCCCCGCTCTGGGACACAGGCTACATTTGCATTCGGTCTGTGTATTTTCATGAATTGTGTTTGTGCCTTATATGGTCTTATCAGGAAGAAAGTAATTTTAAAGGAACTAAGTTAACAAGTTGCTTTACTCTCAGTGGACCTAAAGTATATAGGATGTGCTCAAGTAAGACTATAGTAAGTTTTGGTCATTAAAACTCACCATGATACATGTATATCAAATCACCACAGTGTGCACTCTCAATGGTATTTGTCAGTTAGACCTTAAAAAAAAGCCAAAAGAACCAAACAGAAAACTCATCTTTAAAGCTAAACCTTTAGGGGTTCCTGGCTGGCTTAGTTGGTAGAGCGTGCAACTCCTGATCTCAGGGTCATGGGTTTGAGCCCCACATTAGGTGTAGATATTACTGAAAATTTTTAAAAAATCTTTTTAAAAAACCCTAAAATTCGTTTTTATTTTTATTTTTTTAAGATTTTATTTATTTATTTGACAGAGATCACAAGTAGGCAGAGAGAGAGATAAGAGGAAGCAGGCTTTCTGCTGAGCAGAGAGTCCGATGCGGGACTCATCCCAGGACCCTGAGATCATGACCTGAGCTGAAGGCAGAGGCTTTAACCCACTAAGCCACCCAGGCGCCCCTAAAATTTGTTTTTAAATGGTATTTTGTATCCTCTATAGGTTTTCTTTCTTTCTTTTTTTTTTACTTTTGTAACTCGTTTCTTTGATTAGTGTCTAAATACAAGATAATTGGACAGCTGATAACTATTTACACACCTTTTAGATCTTTGATTTCTAGGAGTTGACACCCTGAAGTGCTGAAAGAACATGCTCAGAGCTCACCCCTTGTGCTGGTGCTAAGCCAAAAGTACTGCCAGGTTCTGAACCTACTGTCCTGCAAACTCCCTTTCCAAGGTAGAATTTAAATAATTCAACCTTTGACCTAGCTGTCTATTTGAGATGAAAGAACTAAGTTATTTAGCACATGCAAAGCATTGAACTAGGTTCTGAGGGGAAACAACAAAGCATAAAACTTCATACCTGTCCTAAAGAACCCGATAATGTAGTAGGAGAGGGAGGTGTACACTGTTCGATTAAAATAATTAAATAGGAAGGGCGCCTGGGTGGCTCAGTGGGTTAAAGCCTCTGCCTTCGGCTCAGGTCATGATCCCAGGGTCCTGGGATCGAGCCCCGCATCATCGGGCTCTCTGCTCAGCAGGGAGCCTGCTTCTTCCTCTCTCTCTGCCTGCTTCTCTGCCTACTTGTGATCTCTGTCTGTCAAATAAATAAATAAAATCTTAAAAAAATAATAAAATAATTAAATAGGAGACAAAGGAGTGCCAAGTGGCTGGTACAGAATGGCATGGTGCTCTAGAACACAAGGTTTCTCAACCTTGGCCCTCGTGACGTTTTGGACTAGAAAGTTCTTTGCTGTAGGGGAGTCGTCCTAGCATTGCAGGATGGTTAGCAGCACTCCTGGTCTCTGCCTGTTGGTACTAGCAACAACTCCCCGTCCCTCGGTTGCAACAATCAGAAATTCCCCTGTAGAGTAACGTCACCCCTGGTTGAAAATCACTGCTCTAGAAATTTGCAGCAAGGAAGCTTTCCAGGTGGAGTGCCAGGAAAAGTTTCATGGAAGAGCTAGATTTTCAGCTGGAGCCTAAAGACTGTGAGGTTAGATCTGATTATAGGAGAGAAAAAAGCATTTCAAGCTGGAAATAGGAACAGCAAATGCAAGAGGCAGATTTGGAGAGTGTAAACAGACCAGTCTGACCAGCTGGAAAAGTTCACGTGAAGTAGTGGACAGGCAAAATCCTGGGCCAGGCTGGGGAGCACCTTGACCAGTGTGGCTGGGAGAGTCCGGCATACAGCACTCCAGAAGGCCGTTTCGCCTGGCACCCAGGGATGGAGCTTATCACTAGAAGCTTGCTTGGAGCTTTGTGACTGCCGTTGACAGCAGTCTTAAACCGTGTCTTTTCTCTGTCTTTGCCTCTCTTTAGGGGATCAGAAAACACCATCTTCTTTACCACCTATGCAAATGGCTCTTGCAGTAAGTATATTTTAGTTCCAAATAAGAGTGTCATGTGGTCCATTCGCAGTAGAATGTTCTGGGTTGTAAGAGATAGAAACACCAGAGATCCTTCTATTCTCCTGTAATTTTAATAGCTAATATAAATGCCTAGGATTTTAAAAATTTTGAAGGTACTGAGCCTAGATCGAATAAAAATTGAGCTATACAGAGAGGCAGTGTACTTAATTTTAGCAATGTATTTACATAAAGTAATTATTAGGCTACAAACAATAACAAGTCCAAAGAGCATGGAGGTTGTGTTGTGATGTTGTCAGCTTTCCAATCCATGGCACCATTTCAAAGCAGAAAACATGGTCTTTCATTTATTCGTTAAACAAACTCATTTTTTCATTCATATATTTGCACACCTGCTGTAGTATGCCATTCACTGTTCTAAGAATGGAGAGAGCAAGACACCCAAGCTCCTCTTATGGGGCTTGAGTTCCAGTAGGGGTATTAGATGATCAGCAAGAAAACCAAAAACTCAAACAAGACTACTTAAAATAGAAAAAGATAAGTGTGCCATGAAGAAAGCAAAACAGGATGCTGTGGCCGTGACATGTTTATGCAACACTGTATTTGAATTAAGTAAACTCTCTCATTCTGTCCAGTGCAGAACCTCACATGTACAATATTAAAACCCAAATGTGAATTCCCTATGTCTAATGCTGTGTCATTTTACATTGTCACTTGATTAACAAGCATAGAATTAAAAATCCTTTAGCTATAAAATTAACATTCTAAACCAATTGTTTTGGGCTGGAGGCTCACCAGTATGTGAAATTTTAATTACTATTTTGTCTTGTTTAAGAAGCTGACCTTGGGGCACTGGAATTATGGAGAACTTCAGACTTAGGGAAAAGCTTCAAAATCATTGGTGTGAAAATCTACTCATTTGGTCTTGGGGGACGTTTCCTTTTTGCCTCTGTGATGGCTGATAAGGTGAGTGTTGCCTCTTTTGGCAGTTCTGAAATTTCTGTAAATATGTCTCAAATGGATCCCTTTTACCACTAGTACTGGCAGAGTTTCTTGCCTTTTTGCAGCGTTTAGTATCACTAACATTTGGAGGTAATTCTTTCTAGAGGTTGATTGTTTCTTCTGGGCTCTGCACACCAGCCTGTTGTCACCATATGAATACCCACAACCCCAGCATTTGAACTTTACTCGGACAAAGACACCTGAAAAAAAAGCAATCCACTTGCTCACTATCCAATAATGATAATAGAAATAGGTAACATTAATTAAGTACCTGCTGTATTCTAGATACTGTTCTAGACCCCAGGAATATAGCATTGAACAAAACGGATAAATGTCCTGCTCTCAGAGCTTATATTTAAGTAGGGAATTAGATAGATACTAAACTAATAAATATGACATAATATTAGGTAGTGATTAAAGCTATGAAGAAATATATAACAGAGTAAGGAACTAGAATGTGCTAGGAACTGGAGTAGTCCTGTTTTAGATCAGGTGGCTTGGATGGGCTGAGACCCAACTGAAGGGAGAGCGTAGTTCTATGTACATCTGGGCTGAAGGAGCAGTAAGCACAAAGACCCTCAGATTGGAACATGCTGGAAATATTGAAGAAAAGTGAGGATGGCCTCATGGCTGGAGCACAAAGAAGGGTGATCCAAAGAGGGGGAGCCAGTGGTCAAATGAGAGAAGACTTTTATGGGCCAAGACCTTGGGTTTTCTTCTTCATGTGTTGGGAAGCTGTGAAAGGCTGTGAGTGGGGGAATGGCGTAAGTTGGCTTGTGTTTCGACAGAGTAGGTAGGTGCAGAATAGCCTGACGGGCAGAAATGGAAGTACCAAGAGCAGCTAGGAGCCTGTGACAGCAGTGAGAGAGATGGTAGGCTGTTAATGTGGACAAGTGAAGCAGTGGTAAGATCGTGGATGTATTGTTAATGTATTGCCAGTAGGATTTGCTGATTAATTAGATGTGGTTTGTGAAGGAATGAGAGGAACCAAAGACAACTTTAGAATCTTTGCCGTGAGCAACTGGGTGAATAATGGTACCATTTCCTGAGATGGCAAGAGAACTAAGTTTGTAGGAGAAAAGTCACGAATTCATTTTCGGGTATGACATGCCCACTGGACACCTAAGTGGAAATGTCGAGTAACATTTGGGCATGAGTCTCCCCAGATTATATGGTATATGAAGCTGTGCGACTAGACGATATCTTCTGGAGGACTGAGCACGTGCTGGAGCACCCCAGTGACACTGAAGGGTTGGAAAGAGATGAGAATCCAGCAAAGAAGATGGAGAGGGAGGTGGGGAGTCAGACAGGGAAGCCACAAAATCCCAGTGGAGGAAGTATCTCAGGAAGGAGGAGTGATCAGCTGTGTGCAATTCAGCTGAGATGTGGGATTAGAGCAGTCCTTAGAATGATCCACTTTAGTTGGAGAAGTGGAGGTTGTCGGTGACCTTGACAAGTGCAGTTTCTTTAGAGGACTGGGGTTAATGGACTGATGACAGTGGGTTCAGAGAGAACAGGAGTGGAGATGGGGAAGTAGACACAGTGACTTCACATAACTCCCTCCAGCAGTTGCACACAATCTTCCCAGCAACCTGGGAGCGGGTCCTCTTGCCTCAATTTGTATTTGAGGAAATTGAGTAACTTGCTCAGGGTCACCGAGAGACGGAACTGTGGTGGAAATCAGACTGGCCCACTCTGGAGGGGGCTTCCTGTGGTGCACTGCTAGTCTACCAGGTCACCACCGTACTGTACGCTTTTGAATTCTAGTACTTACCTGCAACAGTAAGACTGAAAGTGAACTTCCAGGTGTGAGCTAGAGAAGTAAGTCAAATGTACTTGCCACTGAACTTTAAAGAGTATTTAACATTAGGAGGTGCTGGGACTAATTTTTGTGCACTGGCCAACTGTGTCTAGTAGGTACTTTAAGCTGTTCCTCAGAGAGGAGGTATTACCTGCTTCCGTAACAGACTCCTTTTAGCATATAAATACCTCCTGATAAGCTCCCTTATATTGGCCACTTCCCAGGCTGTGCAGGACCTTCATTATGGCGATTCACAACTTTATTCCTTAAAGAGGAGACGTGTCACATCTTGACTTCCCTGTGATCTCCCAAGCATGGGTTTCATCTCCCTTTTTTAGACTCTTAATTATCTAGTTCTTTGGATTATGCCAGGACTGTCTCAAAGGAACCAAACTTCTGTGTAGCAGTCATCATTTTAAGAATTATCTGAGCAAGCATATGTGAATGCCTATAAAGCCAAACTAAGATGGCCCCATCATCCCTTTAGCTCTGTTGAAGAAAATGGGAATGTCAGAGGTTGGGAAGGTTATATCTTACAGGGCCATACCAGAATGAAGAAGCCAAAGAGGAAGCCAAGATAACCTTCGTTATAATAGAATGGATTGTTCTATGGCCTGGAACTTTGCTAGGGGTTGGAAATTGCTTTGCTAACTGGTACTGGGACCTGTCAATTATAACAGTTGTACCTAGTGAGGAAATGGATAATGATACTTGTAATTATGAATAATAAGGTTCCTATTCATGTCCCTGCACAGGGCATCTTGGCAGAAAATTAAAAAGATAAATATTGGCATTTGTTCCAGGATACAACAAGAAGAATTCATGTGTCAACAGATCAAGGGGACACATGGAGCATGGCCCAGCTACCTTCTGTGGGGCAGGAACAGTTCTATTCTATTCTAGCAGCTAATGATGACATGGTGTTCATGCATGTTGATGAACCCGGAGGTAAGAGCTCTTTCAGCGGCCCGCCCTTGAATGCTCAAGATGTAAGCTTCAAGTTTGACTTTGAACTTCCTTCTTACATGTTGACTTTTTCTCTTACCCCTAGGTATTTCTTAGTGTCCTACTGAATATACTGTCTTACAGGGAATATGTAGTCTCTGTTAGGAAGGCCCCTTGCTTTGACTCTGTAGTGTGGTTTATGTGTATGCTCAAGTATTCTGGACCACTGCTGCTCAAAGAATGGTCAGAGGACTGACACTGGTTTGCAAACTCTTTGTTACCAAGTAAGCACAGAAAACAATAGCAGGCATTGAGAAACTCCTATAGCCTTTGACCAAGTCTTTTTATATCTGTTGAATCTAATCATTAAAAAAGGTGGATTATATTTTGTCTATCTCTTGTACTTCACTCTTCTTATGATTAATTTTTATTATACTTTACAAAGGATCAGTTTGTACCATAGTAGAAATTTAAAAATTGATCCTTTACCAGGGCACTTGCCTGGCTCGGTCAAAAGATCATGTGACTCTTTATCTTGGGATTGTGAGTTTGAGCCCCACACTAGGTATAGAGATTCCTTAAATAAATAAAACTTAAAAAAATTGATCCTTCACCACAGTTTGAGAAGCATTGTTCTGGAATATAAAGATTTAGAGATATGTATGATATGAATCCAAAGACATTGTCTCTGCCACCAGAATATATCTGTAGCATCTGATTAATCCTTCCAACAAACAGTATCTGCCATACTCCAGGCACCAAGCTGGGTGCTGGAATTAAAGGTGGACATGAAAATCATGAGTATCAAACCGTGATTCTCAGGTCTGCATCTACATCATGAAGAGACGGTTGGCTAATGAACACAGTCCGTACTGCGGTCAGTCTTGTGTATGGCTGGACTCTTGTTTTCCCTCTGTTCCCTCCCAGACTTAGTGGGTTTTTTTGTTTGCCTATTTCAGATACCGGATTTGGTACAATCTTTACTTCAGACGATCGAGGCATTGTCTACTCCAAGTCCTTAGACCGACATCTCTACACCACCACAGGTGGCGAGACAGACTTTACCAATGTGACCTCCCTCCGTGGGGTCTTCATAACAAGTGTGCTCTCAGAAGGTGAGTCTGGGTATAGCTGTCCTTCTCCTGAAGATGTTGGGAGTTGAGGTCTTGGGGGAGAATAACGGTCCTGATCCCGTAGTAATGTTGCTTGCCTGGCCTGCAAACCTATCCATGTAAATTCTGACTCTTTATGTTACATAAGTTATGGTAAACAGGATTTAAAAAAAAGTAAAGCAACAGCAGGTAAAAAGAAAGACTTTTTGAGTTCTATGTTGTTTAGGGTGTGTTAAAAAAAAATAAGTTTTCTATATAGGGAGGTTCAGGACTAGGGGAATGAGTCTGAGTTTGAACCACTGCTTGCTTTTCTCCTGGTAGAGGGCACAGCTATAGCCAGCCAGCATTTCTCTTGTGTTCTGCTTAGTAGTTCTGCAGAGCTCACCTTGCTAAGGCCCAGTTGTACAAATAAACACGCCACCCTAAAGTATAAAAAGGCTCTTAAGGTTTTGTTTAAATATGTATTTATTTTTTGGTAGGAGGTGGGGCATTGTTTGTTTTAATTTGTAAATTTTATTTACTTGCAGTGGTCTGCAAGGTCCTAATCAGTATTGGCCCCTATTTCCTCCCTGACCTCAGCTGCCACCCCTTTCCCCTCTACTTACTGCATTCTGGTCACTCCAGCCCTCTGCACACACACACAGTTTAGAGATGTGCAGGCACTGTTCTCTGTTTCATCAAAGAGCTGCAAGGCTAACGCCATGCCCGTTCCCATCTATGCTCATATGTTGCTTTCTGATGAGAACTTGCCCGGGGTATCCCGTTGGAAACTTGTCTGCCCTCCCCTACTCACGGATACACTCAGCCTCTCTTTAGCAGGTTTTTCCCATACACTTATTGTCTCACATACTATGTAATTTACCTGTTTACAGTGTCTGGTGTCTGTCTGATCCTGCTGGGATGTATATTTCCGAAAGTGGGTTTTTTTTTTTTTCCTGTTTTGTTCACTGATAGAGTCCCAAAGGTTTACAGCAGTTTTCATAGTAGGCACGCAATAAATGTTTATTGACTAAATGAATTTTCCTTCATTTGCCTTCTTGTTTGATTTTCCTTGGACATCTCAAAGCATACTGCCTCTGAATTTAAACCTGCAATAGTTTATGTCATTGAAAATAGAACAGGGAAGAGACTTATAGAAAAAAGGAAAGAAAAAGTATAAGAGATCATATACAGAGTAGTGGAGAGACAGAAATTAGGAATTATTACGCCAGACTCACACTCATACATTCAAATCCCATTCAGATCTTGAGAGTCCCTAAAACAAGCCTGGTATCCTGGCCTTCTCTAAGGAAAGAGTGGGATGCCTTCCCATTGTAGATTTTACTTCCAAGGCAAGCAAGCAAGCAAGAATGGACATCGGCCTGTTTTGTTGGTGAGGAGTTAAAGGTATCTTTTCAAGAGTATCAGTCTAGATGATTCCTGTCATCAACTGAGTCCTAGGAAGGTGGGAAGCCTTGCTCGGATATCATGGAGTGCTCTCTGGATCAGTTTCACACCAGCACCGAGCCGTTCCATTGGATGTCACAAGCTTGTGGGCCTCCAGACTTGTAATAGTATTGTGTAGTCTCAGGAGAGAGATATGCAATGATCAACTGAATTCCATTAGACGCTTCCAGTGTATCAGACTTAGTGTCCTTCTTCTCCCATTCAGATAATTCCATCCAGACTATGATTACTTTTGATCAAGGAGGAAGATGGAAGCATCTGAGGAAGCCTGAAAACAGTGAATGCGATGCTACAGCAAAAAACAAGAATGAGGTTTGTTTTACCCCAAGTGTCCTATGTGCTTGGAGCAAGGCAGCCGTTCCATTCTGCTCTGATGGGTGCCAAGCCTTTGAATAACGAAGTTTTGTAAGTGATTAGGGTCTGCAGCTGCAAGCCGAAAGTTTAGAAATGAGAGTAATGAAAGGAACTTAGAATTCAGGAAAAGGAACTATAAAGAAAAGCCAAAATACCATGGATTATTTGTCTTCGTTAAAAAAAAAAAAAAAAACTGAAGGCTAAAATTTTGTGTCTTACTAAACTGCTGAATGCAGACAGAGTGGAAGGTGGGCCTGTGATCATTCAGGAGTCAGCATGGTGGCTCTGAGACTTTAGGAATGCTTCATGAAGCTATGGGCCAGCCATTCATGAGTAGTGCAAAGCCGTGCTGGCCAGAAACAAATAGAAGAGAACTTGGCCTTCTCTTCCCCTCTGCCTGGGCTCTGTGTGGCTGGCGGGTATGGATGGAGATGCCGTGCCATCGCAGGTGTGAAAGCCAGAGCTGACCCCTCTGAGGAGAGGCTAAGAATAGAGATACAAGGGCATTGCTCCGGGAGATCCCAGATTCCAGGAGTGACCGGTCTTGACAGGCAAGAAATAAAGAAAAGAAACAAGCTTTGGATCTGACTCGTAGGGAGTTTGAGAGGAGCATGGGGAAACCCTGGGAGTTTTCTTCAAAAAGTGACAGTGTTGGTGGTTCCCAGGGTCTCCTCAGAGTACCTGTGGCTGTTGTAGGTGGGATTTTTGTTTTGTTTGAGAACCTCAGTGTGAGGTAGGGTACCTGTACCCCCTCAGCGCTCTCTCTCCTTCTCTGTACTTGTAAGTGCTGTGAGCCTCTCCCCCTTCTCCTTTTTTCCCATCCATCTGCCATGGCCTTGCCTTAACCTGGCTGGGGCAGTGGCCTCTTGACTGACGTGGCCCCCCTTACACTCCCACGCCTCTCCCTCCTCAGGACACATCAGGCTTCCCCTCTGCCTGTGAATAAATGCTGTGCCTCTGACCTGGTGAATGAAGGTCCTCTCCTCCCTGTCAGGCTCTCTCCTGCCTTTTCATTGTCGTTGTCCATCTTATCACTGGTATTTTCCTTATTGTAGCCCTCTGCTGCTCCCTGAACACCCCGCATGCACCCCTACCACTGTGGCCTTGCCCACGAGACTCCTGGGGAAATTGTGGCTGATTTTCCACCCCTAAGTCATTAGAATTAGTAGAAATCCTGACAATCCTCCTGCCCACCTTCAGTTAGAATTAATCCTTCCAGGAGCCTGGGTGGCTCAGTCGGCTAAGCGTCTGCCTTCGGCTCAGGTCATGATCCCAGGGTCCTGGGATCGAGTCCCATATCAGGCTCCTTGATCAGCAGGGAGCCTACTTCTCCCTCTCCTCCTGCTCATGCTCCCTTGAGCGCTCTCTCTCTCTCAGATAAATGAATAAAATCTTTAAAAAAGAATAGGATTAATCATCCTTCCTCTTCATTTCACCAGTAGTTTGCTTGAACCTCTTTTTTATTGCAGTAAAATATATGACATAACATGAACATTTTATCCAATGCAGACCTCTTTTAAAGCATTAACTTTCATGTAAAATCTCTTTTTTTTTTTTAAAAGATTTATTTGTTTGTTTTAGAGAGAGAAAGAGTGTGTGCACACATGTGCGGGGAGGGGCAGAGGGAGAGAATCTTTAAGCAGACTCCCTGCTGAGCTCAGAGCCCAATGCAGGGCTCAGTCCCAGGACCCTGAGATCATGACCTGAGCTGAAACCAAGAGTCAGATGCTTGACTGACTGAGCCACCCCAGCGCCCCTCAGAAATCTCTCAAAGGCAGGACTGGGTCTTACTTTGAATCACTACCACATCTTGTACAGTACCTGAAATATTTCAGGCATTCATGAAGTTTATTTGTGTGGAATCATGCTTTAAATATTGATCACAGGCTTCAGTATAATGCAGGAATAAAATAAATTAAGACATTGCACATGAGAAAATAATTGCATAATTTGTTCCCAAATATACTAATGCATTTTGGGATCAAGAATATTCCACTGGGGGCACCTGGGTGGCTCAGTTGGTTGAGCGGCTGCCTTCGGCTCAGGTCGTGATCCCAGCGTCCTGGGATCGAGTCCCGCATCGGGCTCCTTGCTCGGCAGGGAGCCTGCTTCTCCCTCTGCCTCTGCCTGCCACTCTGTCTGCCTGTGCTCGCTCTCTCTCCCTCTCTCTCTGACAAATAAATAAATTTTTAAAAAAAGTAAAAAAAGAGCCGGGCGCGGTGGCGCGCGCCTGTAGTCCCAGCTACTTGGGAGGCTGAGGCAGGAGGATCGCTTGAGCCCAGGAGTTCTGGGCTGTAGTGCGCTATGCCGATCGGGTGTCCGCACTAAGTTCGGCATCAATATGGTGACCTCCCGGGAGCGGGGGGCCACCAGGTTGCCTAAGGAGGGGTGAACCGGCCCAGGTCGGAAACGGAGCAGGTCAAAGCTCCCGTGCTGATCAGTAGTGGGATCGCGCCTGTGAATAGCCACTGCACTCCAGCCTGGGCAGCATAGCGAGACCCCGTCTCTAAAAAAAAAAAAAGTAAAAAAAGAATATTCCACTGGGGGCACCTGGGTGGCTCAGTTGGTTAAACAACTGCCTTCAGCTCAGGTCATGATCCTGGAGTCCCGTGATCGAGACCTGCATCAGGCTCCCAGCTCCATGGGGAGTCTGCTTCTCCCTCTGACCATCAACCCTCTTGTGCCTTCTCTCACTGTCTCTCTCTCAAATAAATAAATAAAATCTTAAAAAAAAAAAAAAAAAGGAATATCCCACTGGGACTATAATTCAACAACAACAACAATAACCAAAAAAAACCCAAATTAGGGACGCCTGGGTGGCTCAGTTGGTTAAGCGGCTGCCTTCGGCTCAGGTCATGATCCCAGCATCCTGGGATCGAGTCCCACATCGGGCTCCTTGCTCAGCAGGGAGCCTGCTTCTCCCTCTGCCTCTGCCTGCCACTCTGTCTGCCTGTGCTCGCTCGCTCTCTTTCCCTCTCCTGACAAATAATAAATTTTTTAAAAAATAAAAAAAAAAACAAATTAAAAATGGTCAAAGGACTGGAATAGACATTTCTCTAAAGAAAATATACAAATGGCCAAGAAGCACATGAAAAGATGCCTGACGTCACTAATTATTAAGGAAATGCAAATCAAAAGCACAGAGAAAGATCACATCACACATTAGAATGGCTACAACTGTCAAAAACAAAACAAAATAACGTCTTGCTAGGGATGTGGAGAAATTAGAACCCTGTGCACTGTTGGTGGATATGAAAAATAGGGCAGTCTCTATGGGAAACAGTATGGTGGTTCTTCAAAAAATTAAATGAACTGCCATATGATCCAGCAATCCTACTTCTGGGTATATTTCTGAAAGAATTGAAAGCAGGGTCTTGAAGAGCTATTTGTATGCCCTTGTACACAGCAACATTATCTACAAGAGGCAAAAGGTGGAAGCAACCCAAGTGTCCATAGACCACTAAATGGATAAGCCAAATGTTTTATATACATGCCATGGAATAATCTGCCCTAAAAAGGCAGGAAATCCTGACAACATGAAATTACTACAACATGGATGAACCCCAAGGACATAACGCCAAGTGAAATAAGCCAGTTGTAAAAAGACAAATACCGTTCCACTTCTGTAAGGTGCCTAGAATAGTCAGATTCATAGAACAAGAAAGTGAAATGGTGGTTCCCATTCTGGAAGGCTGGGAGATCCGGGAGGAGGGGCACTGGGAGTTACTGGTTAATGGGTGTAGACTTTTAGTTTTGCAAGATGAAAAAGCTCTCGAGATGGACAGTGGTGATAGTGGCACAACATTGTTAATGTGTTTAACCCTGCTGAGCTGCGCATTTAAACATGTGTGGCTAAGATGGTAAATTTTATGGTATTTTACCGCAGCTTTTTTGAAGAGTATCCCACTGAAATCTGGGTTCAGTTCAGAGCTTCCTTAGAAGGCTCTGTAAGATGAGTTAAAAATTACACCTTTGGAAAAAAAAAAAAAAATTACACCTTTGGTTTTAATCTAAGCTTTGGTTTCTTTTCACAGTGCAGCCTTCATATTCATGCTTCCTACAGCATCTCCCAGAAGCTAAACGTTCCAATGGCTCCACTCTCTGAGCCTAAGGCCGTCGGCATAGTCATTGCCCACGGTAAGCAGCCCTCCTCTCTTCTCCCCGGGAACCATCTGCTGAGCACGCTGAGACTCAGTCCCAGTCTTGAATCCTGTAAGAAAACCACCAGACATGACTCTTACCATCCTTTATAGAGTTTCTTACATGATAATGGTATTTCGGTTTTTCCCTAGAGAGAGAAACATGATTTCTCCCTTTCCCAAATTTTGTGGGTTTTTTTCTATTACAAGAGACATGATGGGAAATAGGGTAAATTCATTGAAAATCATTTTCAACACTAAATCCCCTCCATTCCATTGCTGGTTTTTGCTGATAAGATGGGTTGTGTTGCAGGTAGTGTAGGGGATGCCATCTCAGTGATGATCCCAGATGTATACATCTCAGATGATGGGGGTTACTCCTGGACGAAGATGCTGGAAGGACCCCATTATTACACCATCCTGGATTCCGGAGGCATCATTGTGGCCATTGAGCACAGCAGCCATCCTATCAATGTGATTAAGTATGCATGAGCTCCGCTCCACCCACACTATCTCCACGGAGGGCGACTGTGGGACGCTTTTTAGTTGTGGGGAGAACTGGGGGGGGGGGGCTGGTTACACACCTTGACTCAAATGTGTGCATTCTACAGAACTGTGGGGATCGTTCTTGAAGGGATTGCAACCCACATTCAGTGGCTTTGCTTTTTCTTCTGACTTCCTCTAGTTAACACTTGTCGTCACTTTTTAAAATATTCTTTTCTCTCCACAAGAATCTTACACAGTGTTTAAGCACTTTGGGTGGAAGGTGACTCCTTAAGTATAAGTTACACAAAGTAATTTCTGTTTGTTTATTTAGAAGCCCATTCCTTCCTGTGAAAGAAATTTTATAAAGACATTTTCTTCTTTACTCTTTGAATGAATCCCTTTTACCCACCCTGTTAACTGTAGGCATTAAAAATTAATATAATCAGTCAGTAAGCCATCACCTAAATATGAGGGCTTTCTCTGGTTTGGGATCAAACCGCTAGAGTGGTTTCCTGAAACTCCCATACATGTTGACCCTCTGTCACAGTTGTTCTCTGGCTATGGTTGCAGGTTCTCCACAGATGAAGGTCAGTGCTGGCAAACCTACATGTTCACCAGGGAGCCCATCTATTTTACCGGCCTCGCTTCAGAACCTGGAGCTCGGTCTATGAATATCAGCATTTGGGGTTTCACAGAATCTTTCCTGACTCGCCAATGGGTCTCCTACACCATTGATTTTAAAGATGTCCTTGAAAGGAACTGTGAGTACCTCCTTGTGTACTGTGAGTACCTTGACGTTTTCCACCAGAAAAAAAAAAAATTTTTTTTCCTAAGTAACCAATCCAGTTTCGTGTTTTTTAGCTGGAATAAGAAAATGCACAGGTAAGAAAATTGAAGAATGTGGGTAATCAGGCAATGGAATGGTATCAGAAATGCAGTTTCCCTCTTTGGACTAGCACTGTCCAAAAGAAATAAAATGAAGACCACATGTGTGATTTAAATTATTCTATCCCCTGCATTATAGGAGTAAAAGAGGTGAAATCCACTTTAATAATAATACAATCATCGACATATCCAAAATGTTATCATTTCAACATATAAGCAATATTAAGAGTTATCGATGAAATGTTTTGTTTTGTTTTGTTTTTTTGACAGAGATCACTAGTAGACAGAGAGGCAGAGAGTGGGGGGGTGGGGAAGCAGGCTCCCCGCCGAGCAGGGAGCCCAGTGCGGGGCTCCATCCCAGGACCCTGGGATCATGACCTGAGCTGAAGGCAGAGGCTTTAACCCACTGAGCCACCCAGGTGCCCCTGTTTTGTATTTTGTATTTCTCTTCTAACACTTCAAAATCCAGTGTATATTTGACACTTAGTCTTATAGTAAATCTCAATTCAGACCAGCAATAAGTGGATAAGGCTCTCATATAGGAGAAGGTAGCTTCACACTGTTGGAGCTCTGTAACATTTTGTGGGACTTATTTCTGCTCGTAAGGATAATGCATGCTTGCATTTATCTAAAATTATTTCATGACATTTCAGGGGTTTTCACCCTTGATTGCAGCAGACCTGTGAAGAGAAAGCTTTAGAGAAAAGCGTGTTTCAAAGAGCATCTGATTGTGTCCTTTATCAAAACGTTGAAGTGGAAAAAAAAAAGGCAACAACAAAAAACATTCAAGTGAGAAAGTTTTCACACAGAGTTTTGGCTTGAATGTCAGTCCTGGGTGAGGCTCTAGAATGATGACTGGGCTGGCACGGAGCCCATGTGGACCATTTCAGAGTTCTGTGACTTCAGGCTGGAAGGCATGTTAAAAATGCACAGAAAATGGCTTCAGAAAAGGAGGTAAAAAGAATCCCAAGCAAACCCAGACCCCAGTACTAAAGATGCTAACATTGTACTGAAAAATATGGAAGATAAAAGAAAAAAACTGGAGAAAAGTCCCCCACCCTGCGAGCTGCAGTTTCTTGTTGGTGTGTTAGGATGAAAGACTTAAGGTTTCAGGGGCGCCTGGGTGACTCCATCTGTAAGTGTCTGCCTTCAGCTCAGGTCATGATCTCGGGGTTCTGGAATCAAGCCCCATGTTGGGCTCCCTGCTCAGTGGGGAGCCTGCTTCTCCCTCTCCCTCTCCCCACTGCTTGTGCACTCTCTCAGTCTCTCTCTCTGAATTAAATAAAATCTTAAAAAAAAAAAAAAAAGCCGTAAGGCTTCAAGTTACTGTGGTTGAATTTTGGTCCTGTCGTTTGATTGTAGGATGGGTCCATTTCCTCCGAATGTTAGTTCAGTGATCCCTGGAGGAAGCAGAGCATTCTGTTTGGACTTTTCTACAGGGTGTTTAAATATGATTTAATACCCAAGAGTCATTATTTTCCAGACTCATTAAGTAGACTGTAAAGGAGCTGGCTTATGAGTTTTCCCCTTGTAAGGCACTCTACAGTTTTCCCTAAAGTTTAACACTGCTAAGAGATTTGGTAAGCAGTTGCTTCCTAGCAGGCTTCGTGCTGGTCTTCAGATCCCAAAGGATAAAAACCTAATCCACAGTCTTTAGGCCATAGGCTTTGAGTCATTTTTCCAGGAGTGGATGATACGACTTAGGAAGCCAGATTGACATCCTCAATGGTCTACTTGAAAGCGAGTCAACTAGAGTAAAAAGTCTAGAAAGAGATGGTCTTCCCTTCTGTTTGAGGCAAGCCAACCCATGGTGAAACTGAACCCATGCTTTAGACTAACTGGTGTCTTGTCCTAAAAAGAACCACCTCGATGCTTACCTCCGGCAGCTCCCGCTGACCAGGGGCACAGGTGCACACAGCAGGGAGACCGCAGCCTCCCGCCTGGAGGGAAGCTCAGAGGGGCTCCATGTAGCTGCCCACTGTGAAACAAATGCAGTTTCTCCTAATACCCAAAAGGGTTGTGAGACGCGAAGAACCCTCCTCTGGCGCGAGGGGATGCCAGCCACTAGTAGGCACCAGGTCCTGCAACTTTTGTCTGCAGCTCCAAAATGCAGCAGTATTGTGAGTCAGACATCCCCGTTTCCCTTCCTTGTTCTGCTCTCCGCCTGGCAGCCGCCTCGCATGCGTAGGTGTGGGGCCAGGCGGTGACCTGAACAGCCTGTCTTCTCTTTAGGTGAGGAGAAGGACTATACCATATGGCTGGCTCATTCCGCAGACCCCGGAGATTACGCAGACGGCTGCATCTTGGGCTACAAGGAGCAGTACCTGCGGCTTCGCAAGTCGTCCGTCTGCCAGAACGGTCGGGACTACGTTGTGACCAAGCAGCCGTCTGTCTGTCCCTGCTCCCTGGAGGACTTCCTCTGGTATCAGCTTCCCTCAGATCCCTGTTAGCCGCTTTGCTATGTGGGAGGAGGTGAGGGGCAGCTGTCTTATAGGACTGGAAAGGATTCAAATCCTTCCTTCCCCGAGGGTGGAGAGCTGCCGCTGCTTACTGAGGAGATGGAAGCACAGAGAAGGGATCCAGAGTTGTTAGTAATGGGACAGGTGAGGTGTCACATCAGACAGTTGTTGGACAACTGGCGACAACCCCTGGAATCCTGGCCCGACAGCAGGGGAGAGAGGTGTGTAAGGAGGAAGAGAGCTCAGAAACCCAGAGAGGGGACGATAGGGCAGAGACCACCAGGAAAGGCAGTGCAGGAGCTGGGAGGGGGTTGGACTTCCGTGTGCTCACTGAACACTGACAGCCTGAGTTCAGCAGGTGGGGTGCTAGGTTTTGGATTGTCTGCAAGTCTGAAGGCAGTGAGTGTGATTCTGTCCTGAGACAGGAGGGGATGTCAGGGTACTGATGGCCCAGATGTCCCATCAAGGTCTAAAGGCCATCGAGGTGGACTCCCGCAAGCTCAGGACCATCTGCGCTGAAGGGTCAGTGGCGGGGCCAGCATGGAGTTAGTTGATTGTCTAAGGGTAAGGCAGTCCCCAGGTCGCCAAGCAGGGGTACTCCTTCCCGAACTCATTTCCTTCAAATCATACTGGCAGGAAATAAAGGTGAATCCTGGAAGATCTGGAAAAGAGTGCAGACAGACAGCAGTCATGTCCCTCCCACATCACATTCTCTAGAACTGCAGGTGACTGAGAATACGGGACTAAGCAAACCCCCCAGTCTGACCGGTGTGGAACCCCTACCCCGGTGTGGCTCCCATCTGCACATGGAATAGGCCAGAGTTGCCCCTTCCATGTTTCCACAGGGAACAGGATTCCTCCGATGGCTGTGGTGTCAGTCTAGGGCTAGAGCATGTTGACTGGGACACTCTCATGGGCTGCCTTCATCCTAGAAGGCACACAGACTGGGATCTTAACTCCCCAGCCTTCTCCTTTCCAGATCTGCTGTGCCTCATTAGAGCTGCGTGCCATTGTCCACGGGGCTTCCTCTGGCTGGGAAGTCTCCCCACGTTGCCTGCTTGTCCCCCAGGCTTAGGGGATGTCTACTTGGCCTTTAGAACTTAGCTCACTTCTCTCCTCTGCAAAGCCTTCCCCAGCTTTCCCTCATCTGCGCTCCTGCAGGACACCTGCTGCTGAGGTTTTGGTTGTCGTAGAGGTTTGGGTCTGCCATCAAACTCTCGGCTCCTTGAGGGCGTGTTATGTTTGATAAGCATGGAGTAGTCAGCACAGCTCCTGGCACTTACCGAGCACTGACTCTGTAGCAGGCACTGTTCCAAGCCATTTACATTTACCCCTCTGCAGCCCTCTGAGATAGGGACCGTTGCCATTTCCATCCCACCAAGGGAGAAATGAAGGTTCAAAGAGGGCGTCACTGCCTTGCCCACAGTGGCTCAGCCGGAAGTGGTAGAGCTGGAATGTGCGCCCAGCAGCTCAACCCTGGAGCCTGCACCTGTCCTGCTGGTGCTTGAGAAGTGTGTGACTGTGAGGACAAAGGGCGCTTTCCCTGATGTGTGGGATTGCACACCTAAAATTCTCACCATAACTCTCCCCGTCAGAGGGGGTGTATCTTCGGCTTCTTTTGTTCTTCTTGCCCTGCTCCCTAAATATTTGTCAGCATGACCTTGAAGTATCAGCAGCATCTGTGTACCCCCCCTCCCCTGAGCATCTGTTGCATCCTTGCTGTGTGCAGGGCGGTGCAATGTGACAATGAAAAGTTTGTTATTGACGCTCGGATGCACAGGATTATGCTGTGAAACAGTGCCTGGGGGAATTGAGAGAAGGGAAAGGCCATTCCATCTAGAGCTGAAGGGAGGTGTTTTAGAGAAGGCTTTGTTGAGGAGGAGCATTTGAGCTGAGCCCTGACAAGTGCTAGGACTTGACTTTGCACATCTGGGAAGAAACAGTCGTTAAAGCCAGTGGAGTGGTGCGAGCGTAGATGCCCACCGGCTTGCTCAGGAAGGGTGTGCTGGGAGATAGGTCATGAGGGCAAGTCACAGCCATCCTGATAAAGAAGCGCAGAAGGTGCAGATGGGGCAGGCCCGGGCTGAATTTGCAACTTAGATAATGGAAGGAAGGTAGTGCCGTGGACAAACACAGGGAAATGGTGGGAGAGGCTGGCTCGAAGGAGAGGACATGATGTGTATTGAATGCTCTATTTATTGGAGGTTCTGTCAGCAGATAGGTGGTGATGTCCAGCAGGAACTTGGAAATGTAGGATCACAGGTCAAGAGAGGTAAAACCTGGAAGTTTTAGCTGCAACAAAGAGTTAAGCTCACAAAGGGAGAGCAGATATGGCGTAAAAAAGTGAATTGCAGTAAAAAAGTGAATTGCAGACCGCGGGCGAGGGTCTGCGTTTCTGGGTTAGGAAGGCAGAGGCACAAACCGTGCAGAGAGAAGCAGGTGAGCCAGCTTTGTGGGGGCATGGGCAGCATGTGGGGGGCGCGGCGCAGGCCAGACCAGAGAAGGCTCCCCAAGGTTGCCAGATTCGTGCATCCTGGGGGCCTCAGACATTTGCCTCCAAGGTAGTAGGGGGGATTGAAGCCAAAATGCACAGGATAAAAAGTAAACAAGTATAACAGAACAAGTACAAAATATAAGTTTAAGAAGTTTGGCCAGTAAAGAAGAAGAGAGGGAAGGAAGAGGATACACACAGGTAAGGAGAAGCCCCCAGGTGAGTGGGCCTGATGGTCCCTCCACATGGTCAGCCAAGCAAGGTCCCAGGGCAGTTGGAGGGATGGACCATGGACACTTATGCGGGGGGGTCAGCCTTGGAGAGGAGGCAGTATATTACTTCTTGGGGAAAGCAGAGAGAGCAGAGCAGATGGGAAGCACTGTGGAGAGATGGGATAGGATGAAAGGCAGGCAGGCATCCACATTGGAGACAAGGATCCTAAGAAGCTAAGAGGGACAGAAATGGGGCAGGCAAGCAGGATTTGACACACACCCTAGGGTACACACCCAGAGAACATAATGAGTGATTTGGAGGTAAATAAAACGGTGACTAAGCATCAAGGGTTTATATCTGTCGCTGTGCCACTGTTTCTCAGTGTCTGAGTTCTCAAGTGAGTCCCCACCCTGCTGCAAGCAGTCCCTTCCTGGAGCCACTGCTGTCTGGGCCAGGCTTCTAGCTACGAAGTCCCAAGTCCACCAGGCCTGCTCCATGAGCCACTGGTCCTCCAGCTGAGCGTTCTCCATGTCTGTCCTCCTCAGTGGGCCTTCTTCACGGATGGCAGGGCTGCGCCTGTGCAGCTGCAGACTGGGCTATCCGTCTGCCTGCGCCACATAAAACCTTCATCGCTGGTCCCTTCACTCCCGTTCCGCAGCTCTGAAACATACCGTATTTGTGGACTCTTTATAGTGATTTTGGCTACTTCCGTCCAGAAAATGACTCCAAATGTGTGGAACAGCCAGAGCTAAAGGGCCATGATCTGGAGTTTTGTCTGTACGGCAGAGAGGAGCACCTGACAACAAATGGGTGAGGCGCCTCCCCTCCTGAGTCGTGACAGCCGTGTCCCCGCCGTGCAGTGAGCCCCCACTCACCGCGCCCTGCACCTCCATGCAGGCAGTGTTCTAGAGTATGCTAGGAAAATACTGTGGAACAGAACTTTCTGTGGCGCTGGAAATGCCCTCTCGTCTGCCGTGTCCCATACGGTAGCCATTAACCCTGTGTAGCAACTGAGGCCCTGAACTAATTTTACTTAGTTTAAGTGTAAGTAGCCACTGTGTGGGGCAGTGCTGCCCCAGAGGAGACACAGTACTTCCCCCACCGTGCATACCCCCCCCTCCCATTTTTGTACTGTGTGTTACCGTGCTTTCCTCGGGCCGTGGTTCTTTGGCCCCATCTCGTGGCACAGAGAGGCAGGCATGCCTCTGCAGCAAGGCCAGGGATGCTTGGGCTGTTCAGGGCCTGAGACTACACAGAACATCCCCAAAACATTCCCGAGGCTCTCCCCTCAGGCCTGAAAGGGGGTGAAAGTTTGAGAAGCTTTTCTGCAGATTTTCAAATCTTGCTTTCAGGAACGAGGCAAGAATCCAGGAATACAACCTAATGGTCTGTCAAGAAATTGTCTCTGCTTTTTCAGGTACCGAAAAATTCCAGGAGACAGATGCCAAGGTGGTGTAAATCCAGTCCGAGAAGTAAAAGACTTGAAAAAGAAATGCACAAGCAACTTCCTGAGTCCTGAAAAGCAGGTACAGTAAAGTAGATCTGGTTTAGGGACCAGTAGGCTTTTGTGTTCTGCCAGGAACAAAGCGACAGTACTGAGAATTTTATGACTGAATACAAAGAGGCCGTACTACTTCAGACGGCCTGCGCTGTGCACAGGAGACCATTAGGATGGAGGATGGGTCACATAGCATGATAAACTCCATGCTAAAAACTTTATCGTTGGAGGAACAAAGTAGAATTCCATACAATTGTTCTGAATTCTTGGAAGCATCAGGTTGAGGACATTTCTGGGGGCTGAGAGTCATGTAGGGAAAATACTTGAAGTTAGGCTGTAAAGGGCAGGAAGAGAGGAGCCCTGGCCCTCATTTAGGTGGGCTCTGTGCCGAGTCATGCCGAGTGTGCTCAGACTAGACAACTGAACTTCGGTACTAATGGGTTTGTGATGTAGGAGCAGGTTATGAAGCAGATTACGGCTCTGTGGTGCTGAACCATCTGGCTGGGATGTAGGAAGTGGTAAAGAGGAAGCCTTTTGATAAAGAAGCACTGGACTGGGGCACCTGGGTGGCTCAGTGGGTTAAAGCCTCCACTTTCGGCTCAGGTCATGATCCCAGGGTCCTGGGATCGAGCCCCACATTGGGCTCTCTGCTCTGCAGAGAGCCTGCTTCCTCCTCTCTCTCCCTGCCTGCCTCTCTTGCCTACTTGTGATCTCTGTCTGTCAAATAAATAAATAAAAATCTTAAAAAATAAAAAGAAGTACTGGACCAACAGTGTGACTGGGGCAGTCAGCTGTGGGCCCCAGTTCCCTAATCCATAAAATGGGAGGTAGACAATCTGCGGTCCCCTCCTCTCCGGCCTTCTGAGGGATGAGGGCCTGACACAGGCAGGATTAGGTAGGTAGCAGGAGCAGAATGTAGGTGTGTGTCCTTGTCAGGGGGCAAGTTCCCTCTTCTCTGCACCCTCACCCTGCATCCCTAGTAGCTATCCTCAGTGTGTGTGTAATTGGATAGGACTCCCGCCCCCAGGGACACAACGTGTCCCAGAATCCAGTTCTGCCACCTCTTGGATTCACTGAAAACACACATTCCCTATCTCCCACCCTGAAACAGGTAGGGCCCACTCCAGCAATAATATGAAAAGGCTTATTTGCAAAAACATACCAAAAATGAAGTAAAAACAAGAGTCTTCATGTTACGCGATATCCTGCCTGAGGCAGCATGGGCACAGCGTCTTCCCAGGGACTGGCCATGTTCCAGATTCATCTGGCCCACTGTTGTCATTCTCCCCCTTTCCCGCTGTGCCCCTAAGTGCTCCACTACTCTACATGGCTAGTGGGGAACAGCCTCAGTTGCTATTTGACCTAGGTCATTGCCATAGTTCCCAGGGTAACTTGGATATTAGAGCCTGAGTTTGGACCATTCTGGCAGCTTCCGGGCAGCCGAAGTTCTGGTTCCCCTCTGCCATTGGTGATGCTCTCCTGGTAGGATTGAGACAGTCTGGTGGGGGGCGGGGGCGGGGAAAGCACAAAGGGCCTGGAGACTGCAGGTCATTCACAGAGGAACCAGGGGAAGAAGCAGCCTCGTTGAGTTCAGTCCTAGCATGTGCATACCTGAAATTGTCTGTGTTTTAATTTGTCAAGAACTCCAAGTCAAATTCTGTTCCAATCATCCTGGCCACCGTGGGATTGATGCTGGTCACAGTCGTAGCAGGGGTGCTCATTGTGAAGAAGTACGTCTGTGGGGGAAGGTAAGGAGCATGGCAGTCAGCCAGAGGTACCAAACTCCAGCCGCAGAGGCAGCCCAGGGCATGTAGTTGAGCCAGCCCCTAGCAAAAACTGGCCGGTAGTAGTGGTGTTCCTGAAACATCGGGCCCAGACCTTCTCAGAGCTGTCTGCCATATGCTGACTGTGGGCTGTACCTCCTGTGTGTGTGACTCGTGCTGTGAGTGAGTAGAACTCGGAAAGTCTGCAGGCCTGTGGGAGGCATGTCTCCTGTCCCATGTCCCCATGTCCCGTGTCGCCATGGGACAGCTAACGGAGGTCTCCACCCCCAGGTTCCTGGTGCACCGCTATTCTGTGCTGCAGCAGCATGCCGAGGCCAATGGCGTGGATGGCGTGGATGCCCTGGACACGGCCTCCCACACTCACAAGAGTGGTTATCATGACGATTCAGATGAGGTAAGACTTCTTGACGGGTGGCCCGGAACCACAAAAGGGGTGTTCCTGTTCCTTTGAAAATCAGGATCCGACTCAGGCAGAGGGGACGTAAGCCAGCAGCAGCCACTTAATGCCTGTAAGACTTGGCCAGCCCAGAAACTAGGTCAGAACTTTCAAAATAGGACTTTTTTTTTTTTAAGATTTTATTTATTTGACAGAGAGAGACACAGCAAGAGAGGGAACACAAGCAGGGGGAGTAGGAGAGGGAGAAGCAGGCTTCCCGCCGAGCAGGGAGCCTGATCCAGGGCTCGATCCCAGAATCCTAGGATCATGACCTGAACCGAAGGGAGACACTTAATGACTGAGCCACCCAGGTGCCCCTCAAAATAGGAATTTTTTAGTGTGCAAATAATACAGTCTCTGTTTCTCTTCTCAGGACCTCCTGGAATAGCTCTTCAAAGCAGCTGGGACCGAGCACAGATGATGGAACCACAGTATCTCTCAAACGCCCTGTGGCTCCGACTTGGGGGGAATAAATTTCCCATTGCGAGGGACCCAGCTCTGTTTCTGCTGCTTCCACCAAAGCCAAAAGGACCTGCGCTAAAGAAATGTGGGCGGGTGGGGACCTGAAACAAACACTCTCACGATTGGCTCTGAGAAGCGGAGGTGGGGGGGGACGACTAAATTCTTTAAATTTTTTATTTCAAGTTCTGTCTTTTTGCAAAGTATGGGTTCTTTTGGTTTTGTTTCTGTTTGGTAAGGGAAATGGGATTGGAAGGGAATGTTTCACTAACCCCCCTCTTGCATGTTTTGCATGGCACCTGCCCCCAGGCAACTGCCAACCCCAGCATCAACCATCACCCAAGTACTCGGTGCTGTCCCTGGGCTCTGCCAGCGACACGGAGCAGCTGCTGAGAGGGACTCGGGGGCTGCGATGACTGGCACGGCCTGGCGGCCTTTCCCTGGCCAGGGACAGCCCCACCCCGAGAGTGCTGCACACCAGCTCCTCACACACACCCCACCTTTGCTTGCTTGCTCTTTTGGGGACCATGGACCACAGTGGTGTCTCTTCCCCCCACCCCATTTAATTAGGCAATACCCTCATTAATTGCCCTTTGGCAACTGACTTAACCATGTGCTTCCAAGACACTAAATCAGGAAAACTTAAAGGGCAATATTTTTAACTTGGGGCAGGAAGAAGGGAGCATCAGGGAATTGACTAGGGTTAGCACCTGTTAAAGGACAAATTCTTGCTTCTTCCAAGATCTTTCCAGCCGTGCTTGGTGTCTGTGCCTGTGAACTTACTCAAGGACAGGGTAAGGGCTTGCCCTAGATGTCTGCCCAGGCTGTGGGGTCTCTCTGCTGGAGCCGAGGGAGGGTGCCCGGGGTGGCCCCTGAGGACTGAACATCACAGTCCTCCGTGTTCTCTGCCACCTGTGGGCATGGTGGTGAGTCCTTACTATGGCTGCTTACTTGCTTGCTTCCTCTTGGACTGCTGTTGTACATGGAGCCAGGACTAGACATGTTTTCAGATTTATAAACTTTTTTTAAAAATCAAGACTTTATTACCAGGCTCTCTTCCTCAGCTATTTTCTCCAGCTTTGCCAACTAATTTGTTGGCATGAGACTTCTGGCTGAACCAACTGAAAACACATGAATGGTGTAGGTGATGTTTTACCTGATGCATTAAGTTCGTATTTTAAATTTAAGGAAGTTTTCCACTGGACATTTTTTCAGATCAAGTTAACAGTAGAATGTGGTGAGGTGGAGTTTCGGGTGGCCACACAGTCATGGAAAGCTGCAATAATTCATTTTAATAGAGCTTGAATATTTGCTTTCCAGGAATATAGTACATTTTTGGTCTTAGTGTCCCTATTGTGCTGGCCACAGTTTCTCCCAGTAATTACGATTGGGACATTCTTTGGTAACTGCCATTTTGCTGCTAGTTCATTTTATGGTGATAAAGTCATGAAAAAGTAGACGTGCCAAATCAACTTTTGTCAGAATGCATGAGCAGATGGCTGTGTTCTCTCCTCCCCAGAATGGATTAACAGCAGCAGGGAAAGGGAGAGGGGGTGGATGGAGAAGGTTAGAGACTTTGAAGCTGCAGCAGAACTAAATGAGTCAAGGGAGCTTCAGTTGGGAAATAAAGCTAGGGCATTTTTTGTGAAGAGAATTCATATTTATTTGAGCCATAGAGCACTGGTCTTTTAGGAAAAGCTCATTTATTTTGCATAGTTTTTTAATTTAAAAATAATTTAAAAAAATAAATTTAAAAATAATTCCAGAGATAGAGCAGCTCACAAATGATAACGTGTCAGTCTTTTTCCCGGACACCCTCACCTCCTGCCCAAAGTGATTCTGATGCCCAGAAAAGACCCACTCCTGCCGTACACCTTCTCCCTGCAGCTTATACTCGCCTGGGCAGATATGTGCATATGTGGTAATTCTCTGATTTATTTTAGGATGTAGGAAAGTTTATCTTCTTCCCTAACCAAATAAGGTTAGAACTCTGGGCTTCTAAGGGTATCTGGGACTTCTGTAGAACTTGGCAATTTTCAGAGCACTTTGACTTGGCATTATGTCATTGGAAACTTAGAACATTCTCGATGAGACTTACTCTTTGAAGGCCAGGGGTTTGTCGTCCCCATTTTTTAGGAGACGGAGCTTAGGTACAAAAAGTGAATAAATTGTCCAGGGTCCCTGTGTGCATGGCAAGCAGTGCCAGTCAGTTGTCTTTGGAGCTTTTGAACGTTTTTATGTGTGCAGGGGCTGTGTGCCCAGGGCAGGCAGGGTTCCTACGTACGGTCGCCTCTCTGTCCTTCAGGAGAGGGATGGGTGGCATCTCTGTGGGAGCAGTGTGTCGCTTCTTTTTGCCACTGTGAAGAAAATTTTATTTTCCTGTTTTACATGGCTGAAAAACAAAATTAATGGTAATTTTGAATGTGTGTTTAGAAACTGCCCCTCATCTAGTTACAGGTGTGTGCTCTCCCTTGATGAACTACCTTCTCCCTCCTTGTTTTCTCATGCTCATCTGTCTGGCTGGCTAGCTCGGTTGTTTGGAGGACTGCCTGGCTCACCCCCTTCATTGGCTAGTTAGCTTCCCTTCTCAGCTTGCTCACTCACAAAGGTATGCCCTCAGCCAGCAAGTATAACAGCCTATTATCCGTGATAGCTTCGAAGATAGAACAATTTCTAATTTGTTCTACTGACTTTAGGTTAGGAGCATTATCTTTGAAAGTAGAGTGTAGCTTATCATTGTATAAAATCTCAGGCTTGATGGTAGCAGAAGAGATGATTTCTGGAGGTTTCAGCGATAGGGTTGAGCACCTTAAGAAAGGTTGGACACAGACTGTCTACAGTGGTCTGAGCTTTTTTTTTTTTTTTAAAGATTTTGTCCATTTATTTGACAGACAAAGATCACAAGTAGGTAGAGAAGCAGGCAGAGAGAGGAGGAAGCAGGCTCCCTGCTGAGCAGAGAACCCGACAGGGTGGGGAGGGGGGGGCCTCCACCCAGTGGTCTGAGCTTTTAAGTCCGGGTGGAGAACTCACCATCCCTCACCTGTGATCGGCACTTTGGCCCAAAGAGGGCTTTGGGTTTCTAGTGACTCTAGAGGCCAAGGGTGCGTGCACCTGGGCTGGTATTTGAATGGGGACCCCACTTAGGAAAAGAAAAAAGTCTGGAGAGTTCTGGCAGTTCTAAGCTGGGCTCAGAAGATTCAATAGATGAGCTAAAACTGAAATTTAGAATTTGCCATCTGCCTCTGAGTAGGCTTTCCAGTATGTACCTCTCTAATTCCTAGGTTTGCCTCTGGGCCTCTCCATGTCCAAGCTGGCCTTTCATCCATGACACATTAGTAACAGGCTGGCTGCCTCCAGCCCCTGCACTGGCTCTCTACACTGCAGCTGGTTCTCCCACGGCCTGGGTCACAGGACCAGGATACAGAGGGGAGTGCGGAGCCGTCCACACCCACCCCAGGTGGCAGGGCTGGCTGGAGTTTCAGTCAGTTCTCTCTGTTCTAGGCCAGTCCTCCAAGTAGAGAGGTCCTTTTTCCCTTCAGAAGGCTCTAAGAAACCTGCCTCCATGTGCAGGGCTGTGGAGCTCTCCCTGCTTGTTGTTGGTATTTCCTCCTCACCCCATCTGAAGCCCGGATGCTTGGAACTGCTAAAGTCAGAGCTTCAGCTTTTCAACTTTGCTACTACCTGGCCTCAAGCAGGGAGGTAAACAAGGACTTAAACGTCCTTTGAACAAAACCAAAGTGTAAGACGTGCCGCATGACGGAGTACTAGGGAGGGCCAGACCTTCAGCGCTGGCCTTCAGCAGGGGCCAGACATTTGGTTTCATCTGCCGCCCGTGTACCCAGCGGCTCTGGGAGCACCGTCCTGCCTGAGCAGAGCTGGGCCTTGCCCTCATGGAGGCCTACCAACACGGCAGGAGCATGTTGGTTCCTTGGTTATGTTGCATTATAACAATAAGAGTCACAACATTAATTTGAAACTGTCTTCAACAACTGGCTGTGTGCATTTTTTCACACCAGTACATTCTTAAGCATCCTCGTTTATATAGAATAACATAAACTAATCTGTACCTTTATATATATATGTACATATATACATGTATAAACTGTATAGTGTACATGTTAATGATTTATTGATATGTCCCAAATCTTTCATTCAGTTCTCATCCTCTGCATGCCCTCAGTTTGTGGTCGGGTGACTTGAATGTTCCCCGATGATCCTGCCCACCTCCTGTGTTTGGACGTCTAGGGCAGGAGGGTTTTGGTCGTACCCTTCTTGTCCTCATGCACAGAAATGCTCAGGGTCCCCACGTGCCTGTTGTTCAACCCTCTCTTGTGTCTCATTCCCTTTCTGAGCATGTGATCCCTCCCTGTCCTGTAACTTCTCTGCCCCCTCCCCCAGCTGTGGGACAGCTGCCTTCCTACTAAAGTGTAAAGCAGTATTAACATCATTACTGCATGTGCGCTAAAAACCCAAGTCTTCTGTTCCCTTGGGACAGAAAATTGCATGTGGGGTGGGATAATCAAGTTTCAGTGACCCATGTCAGTTACCCAACAAAGCCAGACCCCATAGCAAAATTCCACAAAATGGAAATCAAACTTAAATTTCTTTATTAGCATTGTGTAAATAAATCTGGATGTGTTTAACTTTGTACTGGTAATTTTCTGTATATTTGCAATATTTGGGTTAGAAATAAAACAGACTGGACTTTGTTACCTGACCTATGGAAATGACTAAGCCACAGTTTGTTACCGTGATTTCCCAGTTTTCTAGCTTCAGAAATCAAACTCCAGCAACCGGAGAATAAACCAGGTAAAGAGCTAGGCCTGCGTTGGTAGTGTGAGAGGTACTAGGTAAGTTGTGGGGGGAAAACTTAGTTTTTCTTGTCCTTTATGCCCCTTAACTACCTCCCATGGGTATTTGTAGGACCAGCTTTCCCATTCTTACCCCACATGCCCTCTCAGGGTACGAGTGCTAACCACTTCCTTCTGGATAGACGGCAGAGAACGACTGTCCCGAATTAGCTGTTCCTTCAGGCAGGTTTGACAAATGACAATACTGGAAGCTTAAGTTCAGTACTTCCCAGTGGCCTCTCTCAGATTTCTCTTGCTGCTCTTGCTCATAGTCCTGCCTGATTCATTTCATTTAAGGACCTTTCAAAGAGTTGCAGCTTTCCTTTCTCCCCAAATATTTCTTTTAGAAGTTCCTGTCCACCTCCCTTGAGACTTTAGCCCAGCCTTGAAGACTGCTTCTCAGCCTGCCATCCTGGGTGACATTTCCAGTGGATACTTATTCTGACACCATGATCTGAAGATGACGAGGCAGAAGACCTTCCTGTGAAGGAGCCGGCGATCTGGTGGAGGAGTTCCTCCCCTGGGAGATGGCATATGGTAGTTTTATTTTCAGGAATTCTAGCAAACCTAGGGTCCAAAGTCTTACCGCACCAGAATCACTAGGTTGCTTTTTCTTTTCTTTTTTCTTTTTTAGGATTTTATTTATTTATTTGACAGAATGAGAAAGAAATCACAAGTAGGCAGAGAGGCAGGCAGAGAGAGAGGGGGCAGTAGGCTCCCCACTGAGCAGGGAGCCAGATGCTGGGCTCATTCCAAGACTCTTGAGATCATGACCTGAGCTGAAGGCAGAGGCTTAACCCACTGAGCCAACCAGGCGCCCCTAGGTTGCTTTTTCAAATGCAAATTCCTCAACCCAACCCAGACCCATTAAATTAGACTGTAATGGACAGACCCTAGGAGCCTACATTTTTAACTTGATTCTTTTACACCTTTATTGCAACAAAGGGCTCAGACTGAAAGTCTAGGCCAATTTCATACCACCTGGTGTGGGGACTCTATTTATAAGGGCTTTGGTGGGGTCAGGCTAGAGAAATGGACCAGAGGCCTTCACACTAGGCCCCATGCGACAGGAGCAGCCTCAGAGGTCAAGCTCTGTAGCTCCGCCTCCGCCATCCCAGCTCCCGGGATAGGTTCCTGGGCCGGAAGTGCGTCTGCAGGCTGTCCTGGCCCTCAGCCCCAATACAAGCTGCAAAGGGTAGCAAAGGCTCCTGGGAAACTATCGACTCTGCCTCCAAATTGAGGGCTAAAGGGAAAAATGAGTGTAAAGAGTCCATTCATTCAACCACACTCTTTTTTTTTTTTTCCATAAAAGAAAAGGCTGGTGGGAAGGAGGAGGGGATATGTGGGAACTCTGTATTTTCCATTCAACTTTACTGGGAACCTAAAGCTGATGTGTACACACACACAAGGGGATGCTGCTTTCTAGAGCTAGTAAAGCAGGGGTGTGATGGGAAACTGTTTGGATGCGGTGAACAGGACATGAGGAATGGTGACTTGGTAAGCCTAGACATCGCTCAGAACCTTTGGTGCGTCACTAACACAGTGGTCTGGCCACTTGCTTCCACTTTCACTGTTTTCTCTTCAACACCGTCATGGTGTCAACATCTCTGGTCTCAGAGCCCAAGGCCCTGCGGCTCAGAGTTCGTGATTTGCCCAGGGTCACCTAGATCCTGAGCGAGTAGCACAGCCAGAAGTGACACCCACACCCTCCAGCCTCTCGGCCCTGGCTCCCCTCCACCATGGCCGCCTCTCACTCCGCTGGTGCTCTATCTCCGAGGCAAGGGAGCTCTCAGAGGGCCACATGCCGGCCTCACCTAAAAATAGCTCACATTTATGGAGCACTTAGCCACATTCTGCTAAGCACTTTACACAGATTGCCTCTTGTAATCCTCACAACAACCCTGTGGTCCTTATCCTCTCCATTTTGCAGGTGAGGAAGCAGACCTGAGAGACAGTGACATGTGGCCAGTCACACAAGCTAGCTGGTGATGGAGCCAAAGGTGAGGCCAGCTGGTCTGGCTCCGAGCACAGACTCGGCCTCCTCCCGCTGCTACTAGGCAGTTAGGCAGAAGGGATGGGGACAGACCCCATAAAGGGCGAGTTGGTAAGAACTTAGAGCTCGCCGACTGTGGAGCTGAGAGGGTAGGAGCCCTTAAAGGTGTGCCTGCGAACCCGCTAAGCCTGCTAAGCCTGGCCCCCGTTGTGCATCTGTGTGTGCAGTCAGGGGAGCTGTTTGAAGCTCAAGCCCTCCCCGCCCTCCCCAGTGCTGTGCGAGGGCTATCACCTCAGCCCTCCTGCAGCTATTCTGGGCTGCTGTCTGATCTTCCTGTCTTCCCCAGTCCCTGCTTCAGCCCTTCTGCTGAGAGTAGCTGGGTGGGAGAAGGCCAGGCCAGTTACATAAGCCTGTGGCTGGGACCCTGGGAGGCCAGGCTGGAGAGCAGGTGCTTAGCCCCTCCCTCACCACCAATAGTGAAAATCTCCCGCTGGAGCCCAGCCTTGGGGTGGCCCAGCATGGAGGCAGCCACAGCTCTGGAGGTGCCCTCGGGATCCACACTGAAGGTGAAAGAAACGCACACCGCTGATGCTGAAGGACCCCTCGCTTCATCTCGACAAGAGTCCAGCAGCCCCATTCCCCAGCTCCTGCCCCATATAGAAGGTGACCCGTGGGGTTGGGAAGGGTGGGGCGGCTGGGTCGGTAGGAGTTGGGGAGGTCTCCCTAACACCCAGCTGCACCTCCTTAGCTTTGTGCAGAGGTGAACAGCTTCATAGGACTGGTACCCAGGATGGAGGAGCACTGCTTAGAACCCCCACCCCTTTTCTTGGTGGATTCTTATTTGCTGCTCAAGTGTGTCTGCTGGGTTTGTGCTTTTTTGGGCAAGAAGTCAGTGAGTGGTATTTGCAGCCCTTTACAGTGACTAAAGATGATCTGTTTATATTTGTACCTGTAATAAAATGTCCCAGAGACTGAGGACCTGATATACTAATACCAGCCAGGAAGGGAATGAGGGGTGAGATGGTGGCCGACTGAATTAGGAGGGGGCAGTGAAAAGTTTCTAGCAACCGAGAGACTGGGTGGTGAACAAAGAGTGCAGGACACTCTGCCTGTTGCTCAGCAGTGCCGTGGGTCCAGGAGTTACACAAACACTCTAGCTGGCTCCCAGGGAAATCCCCAGCCTCCTGGGGTCTGAGCTCCATGGAAGAAGAGCCCATCCAGGAGAAGTATTGGCCTCCCTTCCACAGTGTTCTCTGTGAGCCTCTAAGCAAAAGGCACTTTTGAGCCAGGAGGTGGTGGGTGGCCCTTCTGGTCCCAGGTGTCCCTGCCAGTGGCCCCACCGCCCACTCCCCAGCTGCCCCTGGCTGAGGCCTCTGCAGCTCACAGCTCTGTGAGCTCTGTGATGTTCACTTGGGGTGTCGCCCACTGGGCCTGGCTCAGCTAGCCAGACAAGGAAGGCAGGAGCCAGGCTTTTTCCTTCTGTGCATTAACCGGCAGGCGGGACCATGGGCACCTTACACATTTAAGACAGTTACCTGCATTAAGTCCCTGCTTTGGGCCTCTCGACATCTTGAGTGCGGGGATGGGAAGACTGCAAACAAGAAGCTCATGGAACCCCAGGGTAGGGGGAAGTAGAAGACGACGTGATCTAGACTCTGCCCAGTGCCACCTCCGGCAGTTCTGTGCCCTTGGACAAGCCAACCAACTGCTCAGTTTCAATTTCCTCTCTGTAAAATGGTAATTAACAAAATCTACCTACTAGGGCAGCTGAAAGGATTGTAGAGATGATCCAAAGTGCCTCAGAAGAGGCATGCTAAGATGTGAATAGATAATAAGGTACTTCCAAGTCAGGAGTGAAGACTTAAGAGTTCTACCTGCAAATGGGGTTGACTAGGGGAAGTTGGCTACCTCCTGTCATCCGTATGGGAGACGCTGGGTTTTCGGGAGCTGTTTAGCTGTCACAGGCAGAGAGCTGGCTGAGTTTGCTCCATGGAAAAGGTGGTCGAGGGAGCAGAAGTTACTGTGAGTACGCTGAGGCTGGGATAGTCTTTTTTTTTTTTTTTTTTAAGATTTTATTTATTTACTTGAGAGAGAGCATGAGAGGGGAGAAGGTCAGAGGGAGAAGCAGACTCCCTGCAGAGCTGGGAGCCCGAAGCAGGGCTCGATCCCAGGACTCCAGGATCACGACCTGAGCCAAAGGCAGTGGTTTAACCCACTGAGCCACCCAGGCGCCCCAAGGCTGGGATAGTCTTGAGACAGAAAACCAGTTTCTTCCTTAAAAGGTCCAAGGAATAAGCCACAGAGTGAGAATGAGAGCCAGGACTGCTGACTCCGGACTTGGCGGGTCTCCCTAAGACCCTGGCAGAGGGCATCCAACCCACCCACACTCATCCCTCTGCTGTGAGTAGATCTGTAGGCTGTGGGCTCCTGACAGCCTCTGGCCATCTCCAACGAGTGCAGCCTCAAGAGCCCTAGGCCTCAGGGCCACCAGCACCAGCAGCTCAACTCATTAGCTTCCCAGAGGTCAGGGGTAGTAGGCACTGCTTGTGATAGTTTGCAAAGTATGTTTGATTCTTTTACCTGCTTAGGGAACACATGAGTTCAAATCCCAGCTCTGTACTGTGACCCTAGGCAAGTCAGTGAGTTCCCTTCTCTAGGCTTCCATTTTCTCATCTGTAAATTGAAGGATAACCTTTTGATGGCTATGGACACCTAGGAAAGTCTGATGACATCTATGGAAGCTTATTCCAAGAAAAATACTCAAAAAATTTTGGGGAACTCATAGAATCCCTGAAGCCCATTCGAAGGTCCTTCAGGGTACCATGGACCTGGCCTAGATGGTCCCTAAGTTCCCGTGAGCTCCAAGACCTTTTTTCTACTTTTTTTTTTTTTTTAAAGATTTTATTTATTTATTTGAGAGAGAGGCAGTGAGAGAGCATGAGGGAGGAGAAGGTCAGAGGGAGAAGCAGACTCCCCGTGGAGCTGGGAGCCTGATGCGGGACTCGATCCCGGGTCTCCGGGATCATGACCCGAGCCGAAGGCAGTCGTCCAACCAACTGAGCCACCCAGGCGTCCCTTTTTTTCTACTTTTAACACCTCCTCTACTTTATGCGGAGCACTGCAGGACCCAGAGGGGCCCTGCAGTAGGCGTGGGAGACAGAGTAGGCACCAGAAGCAGAAATTCATTTGCAACATCAAATTAGCCTGCAACTGTCTAACACTGAGCTTTTAGTCAAGTAAGCCTGCTCTGTGGCTAAATAGGCAAAAGTAGGCAGCCGGCACTGGGAAACAATTTCCTTTCCGTCTGCCTTCGGCACTACACAGAGGCACTGGGGCCTGGAGGCAGCACTTCCAGGTGGGAGGTGGGGGATAGGCTGCTCCCCTGCTGTGGAGGAGAGGAGGCTCTGAGACCCAGAGGAAGGGCCCATCTGCTGATTTCAGAATAACTGCATCTCCTTTCAATCTGAATTGTTCTGTGTCTTCCAGGCTTGGGAAACTGGAGCCCATGCCTGGGAGCAACCTTCCTTCCTTTACTCCTTCTTCCCTCCCTTCTTACTTTCCTATCCTCTTTCTTCCTTCTACAAATATTTCTTTTATGATTATTATGTGCCAGGCACTGCTACAGAAATGAACAAAATAGGCAAAAATAACGCCCCTTGTGGAGGTTCCATTCTAGTGTAAGGAGATAGACAATAAATAAACAAGTAAGATATATGGTATGTCAGAAACGGGCCAAAAAATGAAGCAGAGGAGGATAGAAAGTGCTGGCGGTGGGAAACATGTTTGCTATTTTAAACAGGATATTCAGCAAAGGTCTCATTAAAAAGGTGCTATTTGAGCAGCAACTTAAAGGAGATGAGGGAATAATGCATGCAGATATTTGAGGGAAATGTTTTCCGTGTAGAGAAAATAGTCAGTGCAAAGGCCCTGAGGCAGGAGTGTGCCCTATGGATGGGGGCCACTGTGCCTGTAGAAGCTTGAGAGAGAGAATGATAGGTTTGGGGGCAGAGAGGTAGCAAAACCGTTGTGAGGACTGGCTCAACACTGAGACTGATGGGGCAGCCTGGGCAGGGTTTTAAGTGAGAACTGACATGATCAGGTATGGGTTTTAAGGCTTATTCTGAATGCTGAGTTAAGCATAGGGTATAGGCAGGCCCGAGACACTAGCAAGGTCATCAACTAAGGATGAGGATGAGGGAGAAGGTATGGGGCTTTTAGAAGAGGAAGTATGCAGCAGTCACCCAAGAGAAGAGGAGGCTGAGTGGGAAGTCTGGAAGAATTGCAAGGGGGCTATTGGGAGTTAGTGGTCAGTGTTAGTCATAGTCAGCCTCTCTTGTATTTTTCCCCAGTGTGCAGATGCGGGCACTGAGTGGCTGGAAAGCATTTAACTGGGGTTGGCCATGGCGAGGAGAGTACAGTGGAGTACCAGAGGATTAAGGGAGCTGAGTGGGTACACAAGGGAATGAGTATAAGGACTGGACTGTAAGTTGGGTGGGAAAGAGCGTGGTAACCGAGAGGGTGATGGAGAGTGCAGGGGTAGGAAGGCGTGGGTCAGAGGTCTCAGTGGTGCCGCAGGATCTGGTGCCAGAGAGCAGATCTCTAGCAGTGGAGACCATGCTCGTCAGGGAATGCCTGTCGATGTAACAAATGGGCCTCAGAACCGAAGCCCCCCAAACAATAGATGTTTATTTCTATTAAAAAGTTTATTTATTTCTATTAAAAATAGTTCTGCATGCAATAATTTCAGGCCCCAGCCCTCTTCCCTCTTGTGGCTCTGCCACAAAACTCCTCAAACTAGTGTTACTGTTTTATGTCCTTCTGGTTTTTTCCTGACCTTAGTTTCACAGTCTTCAAGGAGCTGACACTCTTGTCCTCCACAAGGTGCTTCAGAGGTCACTTTTCCTATGACACTACTCCAGACACGTTTCTTTTCTTCTTTTAAAAAACTTTTTTAGGATTTATTTTTGTGAGAATGAGAGAGGGAGCACAGAGAGGGAAAGGCAGGCTCTCCACTGAGTAGGGAGCCCAATGGTCCCAGACCCTGAAGGCAGATGTTTACCTGACTGAGCCACCTAGGTGCCCTCCAGACAAGTTTCTGATAAGGCGAAGGGCACATCCTATTTCAAAGCCATAGCTTGCCTTGTGCATTTTTTCTTTCTGGGTAGCTGTTCATTCACACAGACACATGCACGCACACACACACGTGCTTACAGTCTCACACACTTCCCTGAGTACATGCCCACACCGTCACACACTTGCACACACTCTTGCACAGGCACTCTCTCTCATTCCTAGGTGCACACACACACAGCCTTCCTTCTTTCAATGTGTCTGTCTCGTTCCTTCATGCTCCGCACCATAAGTAATAACATCAATGTGCACTTTTCAGCCCTTAAGAAATTGCTGGAGGAAAGTCTTTAACGGCACGAAGAGAAATTTTGAGAGAATAGGAACACCTATTTCCCATGAGCATAGAATAAGGAAACAGGGATAAACTTCAACAGAATGGAGTTAGGGTAGAATTAAGAGGAATTTTCTAATCCAGAGGAGTCAAGATCTTTGGACTTTAAGTAGTAGTCTCCTTCTCTGCTAATTTTCAAGAAAGAATTAGCATTCTGTCTGAGAGAAAGACTGCTCAGAAGTCAATGTCTCTCAAAGCACTTTTCAAAGTGCCTTTTCCCCAAGACTCTATGAATGGAAGAAAACCATGCTGTGGCTTTCTCAAACCTGGTCTCAGAAGACCCGGGCTGTGCCGCGGGGCTCTAGTCTCTGGTTCACAGCCATGCTGGCATCTGAGGAGCAGAAAGACATTGGGAAAAGCCACGTTTCCCCAAGGTCGGTACAATTAACACCTCTCTTGACCACAGATGTGTGAAAAGAGGTGCCCCAAGTGAGCCCTCCGATTAACATTCTTAGCAAAGAGGCAGATTGCTCGCTTGCTCGGGCACACCAGAGGACCGGGCTGGAGCTGGGGAGAGCGTTCCGCTGCGGAGTGCCGAGTGCCGAGTGCCGGCAGCTGCCAAGTAACTCTCCTGCCACCTCCCTCACTCTGTCAGCTGCTTTGGCCTCAAGCCCATCCTCTTTCCCCCAGCTGGGGTCTGGGAGCCTGCTGAGTGCAGAATCCTCACCTACTAATCCTCAGACTCGCAACATTCTGTTAACATAAATTGTTCCCTGGCAGTTCATCATCTCCTCAGGGAATCCCGCCTAGAAGAAAAGAACTACCAGGGGAGCCCCCCCGGGGAGGAAGAGACTGCCATCCCAGTGGTCCCCTTCTCCTCCGTCTCTCTGCCCCCGCTGGTATCCTGCATCTCAGGGCTGTTCTGCTCGTCCTCTTTCTAAGGCCACCCTCTTAATTTATGAAGAGGAATAATTATGAAGAGTAGGAAGAACACAGGTTCCTCATAAACCTATTTCTCTGATCATTCTCTTCAGGTGAAACAATGGGAACATCTTCCAAGGTAGTTGTCTAAGAAACACAAGAGGCACAAAGTGGGCACAAATCTATAACTCAGCTTGCACTTATCCATAGAAAAGCCCATTTCCCACCTGAGTTCCGAGCAGGGCTCAGACAGCACGCCTTCCAGGTGTGATGACCTGGGTTCCCTTCCTCACCCCAACCTGTCCAACTCTGGAGGTTGTCCCCTCTGCCTTCCCTTCTTTGCCTCCTCCTCCTAAGGGCTCGGTCACGGGCAGGGCCCTCACTGTGGTGGCTGCAGGGGTCAGCGGAGGGGACAGCAGAGGCCCCGGAAGTGGGCAGAGACCCCGAGCTCAGAGAACGAGTCCTTCAGGCACACACTTCTAGACGGGGAGGCAGCCTAACTTCACCAATGTGTTTCTCGCTCCGAGCCCTTTCCCTCCTGTCTTCTTGTTCCTGGTGCTCATCTGGGTCCTTCTGCGTCACGCAGGCCGAACAGGATACAGCAGAGCCAGCTTCTCTCCAGCAAGCATGAGGGGTTATTTCCCCACCCGACAGTGGGGAACCAAGCCCAGCAAGATGAGGTTTTGACCCTCCTTTTCAATCGCCGCCCTCCTTTTTCAGAAAACCCTTAAGTCATATCCGCTTGTTCTCAACTCCTTGGTTGCTCGCCAAGATGGCCACAGGAGGGGAACACATCACACAAACACTTCTTCTGTTTTTCATGCCCCACCCCCTTCCAAACCGCCAAAGTCGAATAGAGGGCAAGTGGAGCAGTGTCGTTCTGCTGCCTGGGGCTCGGTCGCTGTGGTGCTCTTAGGTCGGCCCCAGCAGCACAGGCAGGACAGAGAACACAGAGGCCCTGCGTCATTCAGTTCCCAGTCTGCCAGGGCCCAGGGAGAGGTGTGGTCCAAGACTGCACCACCCAGGGAGAAACGTAAGCCACACAGTGAAACAGGAAGATAAATCAATGAGATGGACGGCGTGCGCTCAGTACCATGTTTATATTCATTTACAAAGGCTAAAAGTGAGCTCAAGACCGTCATGGGGCTGGCCAGGGGAGGGAAGTTCCTGGTCTCTAAACAGTGGGCTACGCCTTGAGGTGTAGGAAGAACACAGCGAAAACTCTCTTTACTTGATTTTGAATTTGACCACTTGGAAGTTTGCAATGCATCATGTACATATTTAAACAGTCCAACTTATAAGTAAACACACATATGCTGTGGTAGAATGCTCAGGAATGTATTTGCAGGGATGTGTTATCAGAAAGTTTGGAATCCTCTGTCAAACCGTTGTGCAGTTTGCCACAGTTGTGAATGGGGTGAAGTTTTGACAGCTGCTCGAACGAGAGGCCGGGGAGTTGGTGAGACCTGAGGCGCTATCACATTCCACTTAAGGCAACAACAGCAGGAGACCATGTGTGCCCCTGGAGAGGACACCAGAGCCCTAGAAAGCTGGGAAATGGTGTCATGTAAGCCAGGCTCCCAAGGGAACCCAGGTGGGATGTTTGCACTTTCTCAGCCAAGGCCACCCCAGGCTTCCTGTGAGGGGAGAGGTCCCAGCTGGTCGGCCTCCATACCTTACACTCAGCACTTTCCTGAGCATCTCCTGCCTCCATCCTGGAAGCCAAGGGACAGGAGCTAATCCCTCTTCTCACTGGAACACACCTGGGACATCAAGGAGTAGTGAGCAGTGGGCCTAGTCTTTCCCAGATCCTATTCATACAAAGCAATGGTCCATGAACTGGAAGAGCACTAGGCAGGTGCCCAAGCAGGGCAGCATCAGAGGAAGGGACCCAGGGGCCAGTTCCTGAGTGGTGATGTCAGTGCTGCCCTAGTGGGTCCAGTGTGACTCTGCCCTCAGAGTGGAAAGCTTTCTCCTCAAGCTGAGAGGTAGGGCTGACCCTTGGACGTCAAGACTAACATTGAAAGTGGCTTTGATAAAATAAGTGCTGTTAAGGACAAACGTAGGAAAGGGGCCGAGAGACAAACTACATAGGCGAGACCATTCTGTGCACAAACAGAAAAAAGAATCTCGGTTGATGAAAAGTCAGTAGTTTGAGATTACCCATTAAAAGAAGTAAGCATCAGTGCTTTCTGCCAGGACTTGAATGCTCTCAAGGGGATCTTTCAGCCAATCACTTTTGCCTAAATCCCAGCAAGACGATGGGAGCAATCTTCCCGTTCCCTAGGAGAGGCTGGATTTGCTGAGCACCTGGGTCATCTGCCCACGAGGTACAACCGGATGGTGTCCACTTCCTCTGAGCTCTGCTCCTCCCACCCTAGGAGGCTCACCACCCATTCTTCTCTTTCCTTCCATCACTCAGAGCACCCCAAGATCTGGCTACCTCGGACCCTGAGGCAGACCTATATCCGGAAGGTCGGAGACACTGTGAACCTACTAATCCCATTCCAGGTGATCATGCTGGCCCCATGCTGGGTCCATGTTGGGTCCATGCTGGGACCAGGCCAGGGTTTTAATTTGGAAATGGGTACTAAGAGTGTTGCTGGCACTGGGGCAGTCATGCTGGCCTGGAATGAAGGGAGCCATGTCACCATAAGTCTGAGGCAGAATGACCCTTCCAATTTGCACTCCTGATGTGGGGTTTGGGTTGGGCATGCCCCAGTGACGAACTGAGGCTACCCTATGTCCTTCAGTCAGCAGAGTTCTGGGAGCTCTCAGTTTAGAGGGCTCTTGGAAGGTTAGGCAGCTCTAGTTCATCTCAGCTGCCCCAGGTGACCTAAACCCAGAGGGTGGGAAACTCAAAGCCAAACCCCTTCGTTCCCCCATGATCCTTAGGCTGTTGATGAAAGATGTCAGTCCCCTGGGACAGCCCACCAATTTCTAACTCAAGGCACTTTCAGTTCAAGTCAAGTCACTTTGGGGACCTGGGGTGGCTCTGACCGCCCCCCATTGCAACAGGGAGGGTCATAAGCCCTCTTGGGGTTCCTCACAGTCCTTTCCCTTTTCTTAGGGCAAACCCAAACCTCGAGCCACCTGGACACATGATGGCTGTGCCTTGGATGCCCGCCGTGTGAGTGTGCGGAATGGGGAGCAGGACTCCATCCTCTTCATCCGAGAAGCCCAACGTGCTGACTCGGGTCGCTACCAGCTCAGCGTGCAGCTGGGAGAGCTGGAGGCCACTGCCACCATTGACATCCTGGTGATCGGTACAGTGCGGGGAGTGAGAGAGTGGTGGTCCTCAGGGGCTCCCTCTGCAAGCTAAAGAGGAGCCATCACAGAGAACAGGGGAAGCTGGGGTGACTCCTCACAGAGAGGGTGGGGCACAGTGGTGGGTGAGGGGAGGTGTGGCTGAGCAGAGAAGGAGAGGGGCACTCCCAAAGTGGTTCCCAGGCATATGTGAGTGGTACCATGCCCTCTGCCATGCTTGGCCCTTTCAGAGAGGCCAGGCCCTCCTCAGAGTATCAAGTTGGTGGATGTTTGGGGCTCCAATGCTACTCTGGAGTGGACACCTCCCCAAGACACGGGCAACGCGGCACTCCTGGGATACACCTTGCAGAAGGCTGACACAAAATCTGGGGTGAGGCCCAGCTGGGAGGGAGTGGGGAGAGAGGAATAACGCATTCTGGAATGGGGATCTGGTAGCTCAGTGCAGTGGGCTGAGGTGGAGTGAGTTCACAAAACGGGTCTGATTCACGGCATCTTCCTGGGACCCCTAAGCTGTGGTTCACAGTGCTGGAACATTATCACCGCACCAGCTTCACAGTCTCCAACCTCATCGTGGGCAACTCCTACACCTTTCGAGTCTTTGCTGAGAACCAGTGTGGGCTCAGTGAGACAGCCCCCATCACGGCCGACCTTGCCCACATCCAGAAAGCAGGTAGGACTGGGGGCCTGGGAGCCGGGAAGAGTTGAGGATGAAGAGTAGAAGAGGGCTGGGGCTCTCAGGCACTACAACATGGCCCTTCTTGGTCCCCTCAGCAACTGTCTGCAAGATGGAGGGGTTTGTGCAGCGAGATTTCTCTGAAGCCCCAAAGTTCACCCAGCCTCTGGTGGACTGCACCACAGTCACCGGCTATGACACCCAGCTCTTCTGCTGTGTCCGCGCCTCTCCCAAGGTGAGCGGGAGTCCGGCCCTCGGGCCGGGCCACTCCGCTCCCTGCTCCTGCCCTAATCTCTGCCCGTGTGGAAGAGCGTTCTTACCACATTGTTGCTCCCCCTACCTCCATCCTCTGCCCCTTCCACAGTGGCTCAGGCAGGTTGTGAACAGTCAGGGCACTTAGAGTCCAAGACAGGCTGATGTGGATATGGATGTGGATGATGCTTTCCAATTTCCTTTCCTGTGTCTGTCCCTTGTATATGAAGACGTCACTTACTGATCTGCTGGCAGCGGGGTGTGAGTTCGAGTTGTCTCTCTGGCAGAGGCGATGGAGGCCCCCTGGTTTCTCCTTCATCACCCACTATGCCTCACCTGTTCAGGGCCATCTGTATGCCAGGTGTTTAGAGTTGAGGCCACAGCCCTGAGCAAGTCTATGTTCAATCTGGTCACTGTCCTTCTGGATACCATACTGCATAAAACAGCACTAACAACCTTACTAAGTACCTTTCGCATGGGAGTCCTGGGCCAGGCTGCATGGAGATAGTCTCAGAAAGAGAATGTCAATGGGATGCCTGGGTGGCTCAGTTGGTTAAGTGGCTGCCTTTGGCTCAGGTCATGATCCCAGCGTCCTGGGATCGAGTCCCACATTGGGCTCCTTGCTCAGCAGGGAGCCTGCTTCTCTCTCTGCCTCTGTCTGCCACTCTGTCTGCCTGTGCTCACTCTCTCTGACAAATAAATAAATAAAATCTAAAAAAAAAAAAAAAAAGAAAGAGAATGTCAATAAGCACACTCTAGAAACTACTTTCTAACCAGAAGAGACAACAGTGAGTCCCAAGCCAACAGTGGGAACAGAATATGAATGATTCAACAATGTATATACAAAAAAGAGGAGATCCTGAGGCCCGGTACTTAGGATCCATGACGGGGCTGCTCGCCCAGGATGGGACAGAGGTCCCACCTTTTTTCTAGTCAGGAATACTCGAACAAGGCAAGGTTTCAGGTGCTTTTTTAAACCAACAGAAGGAGCTTAGGAGGCTTTTGAGGGTACTGGAAAGGGAGCCCCTCCCCAAATGTAAGGCATGGGGAGCTTTCCAGAAGACCATTAACTCTTCTAGATCCCATGTCACCCGTTCTTAAGGCACTCTACTCCTCCCACTTCTCTGGCCCGTGTGTCCCCAGGCCTTGTAGGTGAGGAATCCCAGGGATTGAGCACAGAAAGAACAACTGGTTCTCATCACTCCTGTGCTGGCCCCTTGTCTTTATCTTCCAGCCAAAGATCATCTGGCTGAAGAACAAGATGGATATCCAAGGCAACCCCAAGTACAGAGCTCTCAGTCACCTAGGAATCTGTTCTTTAGAAATCCGAAAGCCTGGTCCCTTTGATGGGGGCATCTACACCTGCAAGGCGGTTAACCCCCTGGGGGAGGCGTCTGTGGACTGTCGGGTGGACGTGAAAGGTAAGGGCAGAACTCATCCTCTCTCCACAGCTGGAAAATTTGGGGGTGGAGCTACAAGCCTGCAGGGAGCTGGGCTTGGCTGGCTCCCCCTGCAGGTGCTCTCGGCCCTGTTAACATCAGGATGGATGTGAGGAGCCGTTTTTATCCTTCAATGTCTTATTTCTTCCCAACATTATTCTGTAATACAGGATAGTTAGTTCCATTCTGCAAAGGAGAAAACTGATGCACAGGGCAGTGATGGGTTTACCCAAGATACCCAGCACTGTTTGTGAGGAGTCAGCACTGTTGTGGAAAGAGCACAAGCCTCCTGGCCTTCGCTCAGATCGTTTGTCTTAAAACTATACAGTCTTTGAGTCCGGGAAAGCTGCAGCTATTTGTTAGGACTTGCCCCTCTGGTTTGTTAAAAGGGAGAATTGCACATCCTCTAAAGTATTCATTCATCCACCCATTCCTGTCCCCTTGTTCAGATCTCCGTCATTGCATTTAGCATATTGTTATATAAGTGCCTGTTTACTGATCTGTTTCTCCATTAAACCAAGAGCACTGTGAGGGCAGGGACATTCTGACTTGCCTTTGTCATCATCGCCCACCCCCGCCAGCGCTGAGCCCAGTTTCTGACACACAGTGGGCACTCTCTAAGTGTGCATAGCATGAATCAGGAATGAACGGGCCATTGCACGCCCTATTTTTCCCCATGCGGAGACTCCTAATTAGCACCATGGACTCTGGAGAGACCTATTCCTTCCCAGTGCTCCACAAGGTTTCCCAGAGATTTCTGAGATGTTAACTCTGAGAAATGTCTGAATTCTTGCAGCTCCTCATTGAGGCTCCCCAAGAGGATTAGGGCAACTCTGACAAAGGTAAGGAAAGAGGGACTGGGGTTCTGAAAGGAGTAGATCATGTTTGACTAGTGTTGAGTCTGAGGCAGACATATATTCCTGAGTCTTTCAACCATGCAGCCAATGGTGACTACTTTCCTCTTAACCACTTTCTTTGGTAAGCTACCACTATCATCTCCATGAAAGGAATTTACTATAGATGGTACTACTTGTGTCACATCCTCTATCTATCTCTACTCAAGTTGATGACAGGTATTAAACCTAAGGGACCTCTGGAAAGGGATGACAGCATCTACCTAACTGTAAGCAGGTTCTGTGGGAGGGAGGCTGGCAGGCACTATACAAAAAGGCATTAAGGGAACAATCAGGAGTGGAGGATGGATGGTCACCACCACCAAGTGGCAGCAGCATGGAAAAAGAGACAGGAAGCTGCTTCTAGCCATTGTTTCTACCTCAGAATCATGAGCATGGTGAGAAACAGATTAGTTTGCTTATCTTCTGCTTTGAAGTTTATGGATTCCCTCCCTTCTGAGAGAAGAAACCACCATTATCATCATGCCAATAATAATTGAACATGTGGGTATGTGGTCCCAAGCAGCACATTACTGGCAAAGGGCAACTCAGATCACCGTTTAAAATGGGATAGAGGGATGCCTGGGTGGTTCAGTTGGTTAAGCGGCTGCCTTCAGCTCAGGTCATGGTCCCAGCGTCCTGGGATCGAGTCCCACATCGGGCTCCTTGCTCAGCAGGGAGCCTGCTTCTCCCTCTGCCTCTGCCTCTGTCTGCCTGTGCGTGCTCTCTCTCTCTCTCTCTCTGACAAATAAATAAATAAGATCTTTAAAAAAAATAAATAAATAAAATGGGATAGAATCACGCACAGTAGAAATGCTGTGTACGAACTGATGAGTGGGGTGAAAAAGCAGCTCATGGGAGAATTTAGAATTGGTTCCCAGTATCTCCTTGGACTTGCAGTTCCGGGCTGATGAAAATTGAGAGAGAATACCAACCTCGAAGCCATTTATTTGAGTCCATCATCGATAAAGAACAAATAAAAACCCTCAGGGATGCATGAAAAGCATAGACTTCTCAGGAGAACTCTCTCTGCCAGTTGGCTTGCAAAGACAGTTCTCTGGCCACCCCTCAGTCCCCTCTCTGGGCTAATGTTAATGTCACGTTGGGGTTAGCCTTGTCAGGAGGACTTGCTCTGCTACCTCTCTCTCAGCCGGCACGGACAACACAGCAGAGTAAGTAGAGAAGTGACAGCACAGGACCCAGGGACCAGGGAGAGGATTGCCTCAGCATCCTGGATGTGCGCTGGGTGTTTGCTGTTACAGCCACAACATACCCTTTCTTCTCTGTGCCTCCAGGAAGCCCGACTGCGGTGAGACTGTGTTCTCAAGGAGCTCCAGACCAGCGTCTGCTTTGGACTAATCTAAATAAACGTGTGGATCCTTAGTGCCTCAGTGTCCATCCGTTTGAGCCACTCTCTATGGGAAAAACATTTAGAACATTGGACTCCTTTAGCAGACTGTATGGAATCTGCAGACCCTCACACTCCTCTTTCTCCCCATACCCACATTCTCTTTTGCAGAGGTTTCTAACACTGTCCTTTTGTCTAGAGTCTATGCCAGAGCTGAATTCAACTCTATCCAGTGCCTGGTGCTAAAAGAGATGCTGAACATGACTTGTACTCTTCCTCTCTTCACTTTCCAGTATAAGTTGGAAAACAGGACGCACGTCCATCACAGAGACACAGACAGCAGAACACATAAACACGTACATAGCTAATTAAAGACAGAGCACTGAGACTTGAAGGCTGGGAGATACTGAAGAAAGTAGAGCAGTCTCATTAAGTCCTGGGGAAAGAATAAAGGTGAGGTACCTTGCCTGAAAACATGTTTGTTTTCATTCTTATAACGAGTAAAATATTAAAGGCATTCTATGATGGAGTCTGCAAAAGATAGCAATTCCTCCCATCCTGGCTAGGATGGTCATAGTGCTCTTCCCACCAAGAGCTGGAATCTATTTCTCCTCCCCTTGAACCTGGGATGACCATGTGACCTCCTTTAACCAAAAGAATATAGCGGAAGTGACGCTGTGACGGTCTGGGCCTAGACCTCAGGAAGTCTAGTAGTTTCTGCTTTTGCTTCTGGAGGTCAGCTCCCATGTAAAGAATCTCAGGACAGATTACTGAATTATGAGAGGCCACATGCAGGACAACCAAGCATCCCAGCCGACAGCCCACACCACAGTCCCTAGGCATGTGTGGCCACCTGAGACCCTTCAGCCCTAGTCAAGCCCAGCCTACTCCCAGTAGGAGCAGAGACAGATGGTCCTTACACAAGCCTGCCCAAATTGTAAAATCATGAGGCGAATGGTTGCTGTTGTTTCAAGCCATAAAATATTGGGCTGGTTTGTTACACAGTAATATGTAACTAGAACAGCCTTCTCTGCATCAGATACTGGATGTCAGGCTTTATCTCTTTTAATCCTTATTTTTCACATGAGGCACTTGAAGTTTATAAATTGCTCCAAGTCATGCAGCTGGTAGTAGAATTTGAACCAGGTCTGCCAGACTTCAAGCCTTCCCTCTTTCCTCTCCCCTCTTTCACCCAGTGACCCTCACTGTAGTGGGTCTGGGTTGGAATCATGGGTTTAAGAAAGAAAAGATTCCTAGGAGATAGTAAATCTTAGACAAGGCTTTGAGGAGGGAGGGGGACTGTTTTGGCTGAGAAGAGTGAGAAGGGCTTTTCTGTTCACAGCAAAGGTCTATTTTCAGTTGAGGCAAAGTGTCTGTCCCAGCTTTTCTCAACAGGAGCACTGTAAGAATGAAGTCCCGGTGCCCCCAAGGCACCCATTGTATGTCATAAATTAACTTCTTCTATGCATTCAGAACATTACTAATTATGTAGCATCTTGGGAAAGCTGAGAAAGTAACCACACAAATTATGTGTAGGGTCTAATGCCCTTGCTGAGAATGCTCGGGTGGGGAGAGAAGGGGCCCAGAGTCCAGAGCCAGCTAGTCATGTACGCAATGGCCAAGAAGCCTCTCTCCAGCTAGGGCAGGGCCTAGGTCAGGAAGGAGTAGAATACTCCCAGCTATAATCCCCTAAGAATCAGACCTCTGGCCTCAGCCCACAGCCCCATGCCTCAGCTGCCTGTTGAGTACTCAAGGACCATCCCTTACAGTTCATCTATTCTGAACCTTTATAATAAAGGAATAAAATCTTCACACTGAACAAGACGTCCAGTCACAGTTAATCTTTCCACATTCAAGAAGGACTGTCCTGGAATCCTTAATTTTATCATTTATGCATTCAACACTATGGAGTTCCCTCTGAACTAAGGCCTACCACCTGCCTGGGAGGGTACAACCTCTTTGTTAATTCATTTATTCACTATTTATCCAAAATTTTAAACATCTGTTCATATATCTCATTTTGGGGTTGAGCTAACGTGAACAATTCTCAGAGTAATGGCCTTATGCTGAGTAAGAACTCTCATGCCTGAAATCTGCATTTTCTGATTTTATTGTTATTTTGACGATGGAGAAAGTTCAGTTGCTTTTTCTTTCTGGTACTGCAACAGTTTTCAAAATCATAATTTGGTGACAGGAATTTATTTATTTATTTAAGATTTTATTTACTTGAGAGAGAGAGCATGAGTGAGGGGGGAGAGAGAGGGAGAAGCAGACTCACGGCTGGGCAGGAAACCCAAAAGGGGCTCCACCCCAGGACCCTGAAATCACTACCTGAGCCAAAGGGAGGGAGCCCCCCCCAGGCACCCCTGGTGACAGGAAATTGAGGATGAGTTTCCTTAGGAGAAACAAACTGCCAATTTGCTAATTAATGAGCAGCTTCTCTCCTTACACTCTACTTCACCACCACCCGCCTGGAGAGAGGGAGGCACCCGGCTCCAGCCCTCCCACCTCCCCAGAACCCAAATGCTACAAGCTACTGCAATTCCACCTTCACCAGCAAGCGTACAGAAACCCAGGCAACCCTCTTCTCTCAGCTCTGCTGCCCGCAAGCCTGCAAGTCAGGGCCTGCCCACCCGGTCCCTCAGCCCCCCACCGAATCCCAAGGCCTCTTTGCTGCCTGTGGCATTTTCTTCAGGGACAGCTCACGCCTACAAACCTCACCACCTCAACCTCATGGCTAAAAACTAGGAAGGTAACCCCAAAAAAGGCCTGTAAATAGCCCAGATAATGGTCATAAACTCAGGAGACCAAAGCTCTCCAGCCATTCTCAATTTTTAAAACGTTTCTAAGAAGCCCTGGTACCTGGTGGCCCAGGCTAGTCACAGGCAACCGCTGGGAAACAACAAAAAGGGAATCTCTAATGAGCAGCTTAAGCCATTTTACAAACACAGCTTTTAGTTTGGAAGCGTTTACAGGCACCTTCAAAAGCCCCTGTGGCACGCGGCCGAGAAAACTCTGAGAGAACACAACTGACGGTCAGGATCCTCACTCCGCGGGGAAGCGAGGGGCCGAATATACTCAAGCCTGCCTGCCTGTGACGGAGGGGTCTCGGGTGAACTGGACCCACACCTCCCTGCCAGAACAGCCTGTTTTGTTTTGTTTTGTTTTTTTAAATTACACCTCAGCTACCTCACGTTACGAAAGTTCTCACTTAAAAAGACGATGGGAGATATACTTCTTATGGATCCTCAATATACCTAAGATATAAATGTCTGGGTGCTCCCGCAACTTGAAAAAAAATCACAATTGAGGAAATCTGGCAAATGTGGTGCTTGCAAACCGAGTAATCCTCGGGAACCGAATTCCCTCAAGCGCAGCGTTAGTTCCAGGCCGGCCTGGTGAGCCCTGGCTCCGCCTAGCTGGGGGAGAGGGCGGAAGGGGGCGGGGCTAGCTGGGCGCGAAACCTACATTCATTGGCCAGGTTCCTCGCGCCGCGCCGCAAGGCCCCGCCTGCTCCGTAGGGAGGTCTCCCGGGCACGCGCGCGCGCTCGCGGACTCCCCACATCAGCCCTCCGGATGGAGTCTTTCTTAGAGCCGCTCTCCGCACGGCCCCCACCTGCAGACTTCCGGCCGGCTGCCTGTCGCTGCCCCGCCCCCGAGGGGCGGGAAATGCTGGGATCCGCCAGTCACTGGGCGTCTATAGTAGGGGTGGGTGGAGCCTAAGAGATTCGAAAGGAGCCCCATCCCTTCGGGGGTGATTCCCGGGACTAAGTAGTAGGAGGCAGGCACCTTCGGCGAGAAGTGAGGCGGGGTGGAAAGTAAAAACCGAGGGTGGGCTGGAGGTGTGGTGTGGGTGTGGTGCCGTGGGAGTGGAAAGGTGATTTGGGGAGAGAAAGAACCGGAGAATGGTGGCGGGGAAGAAGATAGGGGGTGCACACTGCCCCCGGTGAGGAGAGAGCAGGTTGTAGGGGGGCAGCCAGGCAATCTGGGGAAGGGGGATGGTGCGCTCTCCGCACTTTCTTTGGAGGTAACAGGGCTGTTACAAGGGCAGGTGCTACTCCTGGGATTCTTGCTTTACCTCCAGCGTGTTCCCCCACCCCTGGCTTGCGCCCTTGAGTCCAGCTGGGAGCCTTGGGAGGGTGGAGACCTGAAGAAAGGGATATTTTCTCTCCGGCTCAGGTCTCATCTGACTCGTGCTCCTGCTGGCTGGAACATGGAAGATTTGGAGGAAGGTAAGGAAAGTAAAGAGGAAAGAATGAGGCGCTGCGATTGAGGGCCCTGTTGGCAACCTGAGGCTGGCATTCATTCCCTCCTCCCCTACAGATGTGAAGTTTATAGTGGATGAGACCTTGGACTTTGGAGGGCTGTCACCATCTGACAGGTACCATCCTCTTTGACTTTCCTGCTTTCCTCCAACAATGCCTCTTTGTTTTTAACCCCTTACTGCTGAATTATTGGTCTGTGGGGTCTGGGTAATGTAGCAAGGTTGGGTGCCCTACGGCTGCTGGGGGCATTGTTGACATGAGCCTCAATGACTCTACTGGGGGAAGGGAAAAGGGATGAGCTGGAATGAGATTTCAGGATATTAAGAAGGGTAAGTGGATTTGCTGCATCTTCATCCTGGCATCATTTCCAATGTTAGTAAGGATTAAAGGCCTATTAGGCCTCATAGGACCAGGCGTCTCATCACGTGAGGCCAGATCTCACAGCAAGCATAGGCATTGGGGTTTGGGGTTGTATCCCTGGCTCTGTTGAGGGGGGTGCCCGGTCTCCTTTGCACAGTCTCCTGCTCTCTTCTTTGTGGGCATGGTGCCTGTTTTGTTTTCTGTCTCAGTCGTGAGGAGGAAGACATAGCAGTGTCAGTGACTCCAGAGAAACCCCTCCGAAGAGGACTTTCCAATCGAAGTGACCCAAATGCAGTGGCCCCAGCCCCCCAGGGGGTGAGGCTCAGCTTAGGCCCACTTAGTCCAGAGAAGCTGGAGGAGATTCTCCATGAGGCCAACCGACTGGCAGCCCAGCTGGAGCAGTGTGCCCTGCAGGAGCAGGAGAGCACGGGCGAGGGCCTGGGGCCTCGCAAGGTGAAGCCCAGCCCTCGGCGGGAGACCTTTGTGCTGAAGGACAGTCCCGTCCGAGACCTGCTTCCCACTGTGAGTTCTTTGACTTGGAGCACCCCCTCTCCAAGCAGCCTGACACCCCGACTCCGGAGCAGTGATAAGAAGGGGTCAGTCAGGGCTCTTCGGGCAGCATCTGGGAAGAGGCCCTCCAGTGTGAAGAGGGTAAGTTTGAAGGGCCTGGGTTGGATATGTCCCTTCAGGCACAATGTATGACTTGGTACAGCCATAGAGTGGTTTCCTTGTTGGTAAAATGGGGCTAGTAAGATTCTACCTCAGAATTATTGGAAGTAAGCAAAATACCATAAGCAAAGCACTTACCACAGTGTCTGCACATTTCTCTGTAGTGTCTATAATAAGCTTACGGTAAACATTATTGGTGAGGATGATGATGTTGGCAGCTAACGTCTGCCCTTCCTTACTGGGATGTAGGCAACTCTCCACCTCTATTTCTCAAACAGCCAGCAGAACAGATTCTTTTTCCATTCTAGTTCTGTTTTTTCTCTCTTTGTATTTCAGGAGTCACCCACTTGCAATCTGTTCCCTGCATCCAAAAGCCCAGCATCTTCTCCTCTTGCCCGGCCCACTCCCCCAATCCGGGGCAAAGCTGGACCCAGTGGGAGAGCAACAGCAAGTGAGAAGGCTTGGACAGCAAAGCTGTGGGTGAATGGGAGGGGGGAAGGATGTGGAGCTGACCCTCTTAATTCCTCTACTTCATTCCAGCAGGCCCGCCTACCGCTGTCAGATCAGTCTTGGCCCCACAGCCTTCTACCAGCAACTCTCAGCGCCTCTCTCGGCCACAGGGAGCAGCTGTTAAGCCTTCCAGTCGACTGCCTGTTCCCTCGGCTATCCCCAGGCCTGCCAGCCGAATGCCACTCACCAGCCGGAGTGTACCACCCAGCAAAGGTGCCCTGCCTCCAGCTTCTCTGCCAACTCGGAAAGGAGTTCCACGTCCAAGCGCTGCAGGGCACAGAGGTGAGGAAGAGTGGACATAACAGTTGGAAGTCAGGAGAAAGAATGCTTACCCTTGTCTAGCTTGAATGTACCCTCCCAGAGCTGAGAACCAGTGACCACTTCCTCCATCTTCATTACCCCTCAATTTGAAGATGGTGAGACTGAGTTAAAAAGAGGATGTGGGCCCGAGCAAAGAGTTTGAACTGTGGTTCTCAAATACCTCGTGTTTTTTACCTTGGGTAGGAAGAAAGGCACTAATCCCAAACTCTGAGAAGGTCACTTGAACTTTGTGCTAACTCATTTCTCTTGTCAACCTCCATCAAGTTCCCATTTCTCAGCGACCAAATCTTCCCGCCCCTGGTGCCACCCACAGCAATCTTCAGCCCCCCAAGAAAGCTGTCCCAGGACCTACCAGGTAAGATCAGTTGAGATGCTCTCTCTCCCATCCTCTGAGCTTCCAAACTGTTGTTCACACCAGCCCTGAGTATTGTGTAGCAAGGTGGGGATGAGGAGGGGAGCCTGGAGAGGCAGGGAGTCCCATTTCTTCCTTCCCTGAGAAACTTGAGCTCAGCAGGTGACAAATGGGCTTGCAGAAGAAGTACAAGTTAAAGCCGTTCTTCCCTCTGATTCTTTAGGTAAAGAGATTAGGACAGCAAGCAAGAATTCCGTAGCAAACCACTACAGTCACTGCCTGGACTCACCTCTACTCGGCCTCCCAAGCCCTCTCATGGAAGACAGGCCCCGACTCAAGCGAATCCTGGCCCAGGAGCAGGAGAAAGAGATCCCACCAGGGCTGGTGACCCAGCACTAAAGAGATGGGAGATGGGGTGGATTAGGGTTGAGCTGGAGGGGAGTCAAACCCTGTGAGTTGAAAGAGGATTAGGGAAAAGAGGTCGCCTCCTGACAGTGAAATTAACAAGCAGAAAATGAGAAAAGCCAGAGAGTAGTTTGTCCTTGTCCACCCCCACTCTTGTGTTCAGTCCCAGAGAGTTTGATCTTCTTCCCAGGCATTGGTTCACTGGACATTTACATGAGAATGGCCTCTGTAGCTAACCGCCCCGCTCCCTGAGGAGCACCCTCTACTGGGCTGCAGGCCTGTTTGGAGAGGCAGAGGCAGGCACCTGGTCTGCAGAATGTTTCCTGCAAATTCTGTGACTCCTAACGGGCCAGTTGATGATAAGCTTACATTGGGCTGCGTTTTTCTAAAACAAAATGAATGTATTTTTCTAATCTCTGTATATGTGAAAGTAAATTCTCCAATTTCAAACAAATTTGTAGTAAACTCCTGTGTTACTCCAATGAGGGAGTCAGGACGAGCTTCCCAGGCTGGGCCTAAATAGGCCAAAGGGGCTTGTGTTGCAAACTCATCAGACCGGAATCACCTGCCCTCACTTTGTTGGCATTAGATGGGAATGGGCTGCCTTCTTCCAGGATGCATATGTTACTGAAAGGTCCAGATCAATGGAAATATGTGAGTGAGGCTATCAAGGCAAGGTCTTGGCCAAATTGTTACTTATATCCTAAGCTTGGGTGACCTTTCCTGGCAAGAGCACGGAGCCTTCTGAGAATGCCTCAGCATCTAGTCTGCTGTGCTGATGAGATGAGGGGACCCTTTGGTGGGTACCCTAGTACTCAGTTTCGCTGACTGCTTTAGCAAAAGATACTGGAACACCTCATCGCATTCTACCTTATTAGAATTGTTGGGCCTAGACTTGAGGGCTGACACTAGGTTTTATAAACCTCTGCCATGCCTGGTGTTATGATTTGTATGTGGCAGAGAATTTCATTCATTTGTTGGAAAAATAAATTTGACTGCACGATGGTGGGGGGTTGGTGAAAAAATGACAGAGACTCATTTAACAGATTTTACTAAGGGTCTCCCTTTTCTCACAGCCTTTGACTTTTGCACCCAGAACCAAATCAATTTCTTATGAGGTTTGTTTTTTGTTTTTTTTTAAAGATTTATTTGTCTATTGTAGAGAGCCAGAGCTGGTGGAGGGGGCAAGTAGGGGCAGAGGGAGAGGGAAAGGGAGGCTTAAGCAGACTCTGCCCTAAGCATGGAGCCCAAGGCAGGGCTCAACATAGGGTTTGATCTCACGGCCCTGACATCATGACGGGAGCCAAAACCAAGAGTCAGACACTAAAAAGACTGCATATCCAGGCACCCCTACTTCCTTGTGAGTTTTTGAGAGAACTTCCTTCTTTAAAGGCTGGGCTATAACTTAAGGAGCAGAGGGAGTGGACCATCAGCTAGTGCCCCCCCCCACACACATATATGCCCACAGCACCCTACTTAGGCATTGAAATGTTCTTCCCCAGACAGAGGCTCTCCACTGCTGTCTTCTCCTTTTTATGACTGATCTTCAGGTTCACCAAACACATTCATCTGTGTGACAGCAGCCGCCTAGGCCTTTGCCCCTTTCCCTGAGCCTCCTGCAGCAACTCCTACAGCTTCTGGGATTCTAAGAATTGAGCTGGGGTAGGGGATGTGGAAACACCGAGTGTTTGGCTCTGGAGAAATTTGGCAGAGGCAAGAAAACCTCGGGGGTGTTCTCCAGCTGAGTCCTGAGCTGCCATCTGGTGAGCAGGGCCCTTGGTGACCCCCGACAGAACAGACTGAGGTGTGGCCAGCAGATGGCACCTGTGTGTGGTTTGGGAAGCGAAAGGAGCTGCAGCCCCGTGTGCTCTCGCCACCTGGTGGCCAGAAAGGGTAAGGCATGTTCTCTGTGCCCTCGGTCAGGCTTGAATTTCATAACCCCCACCTGCCCTGCCCCCATCCTGCTGCAAACCTGCTTAAGCAACATCCAAGAGACTTTGCCAGCTAGGGAGGAGGCCCACCTGCCACAGCTGCCCTTCTTGCTCAGCTACCTGCTTCCTTCCCTTTGGGCTTGCTTTCTATTTTTTTCTGTATGCACTCTACCCCCACCCCTCCCCAGGAGCAAAAATGAGGGAAGCCAACATTTACTGGCCTCTTACTATGCACTGTGAACTGTTCTAAGCACTTTACATGTGTTAACTCATTTAATTCTCATAAAAGCTCAATTAGGCGGATGCTGTTATCATCCTCATTTTGCAGGCAGAGAAACTAAGGCTCAGAGAGTTTAAGTCACTGGGTCTGGTTCCAAGGTTTGTGCTCTTCATCACTATCCTCTATGGCCCCCGTGTTAACTCCCCAGCTAGTTTGCTGACCAGAGCCTTGGAAAACAGAAAACTTGCAAACACAAAAAATGTTGCAGAGCACGTAGGTGGCTTGAGTGTGAATTGTTGCTTCATTTCTGATGGGAAAACACACACAATGACCCAGAGGAGTGAAGTCAGAAAGTATGTCGTCACTGAGCCACTCAGCCACTCTGCCCTCCCTGTCTCCCAAATTTTGTCCCCAGGACTCAGCCCTAAGGGGCTGGACTGGAAACCTGCCTGCTCTTTGCAGCCTCTCCACTGAAAAGTGTCCCTCCTGTCCTGATAAAAGGATACTCTCCTGCCGCCTGCCACATCTTCCTTGGACACACCAGGATGTGGGCTCTGTGCTGATGAGGCTATCTGGAGAGCACCGAGGGGTGCTGGTGGCGAGGCTAGCTCACGGGCCAAGTGACATCCGAGTCCCCTGACCTCCGGGCCCTCCCAGGGCCCTGCCTGCTCGAGTTTTCCAGAGCCTCACTCCGGAAGCACAGGGCACCCCACAGAAACAAGATTGATGGCGCTCAACCCGCACAGAACGACAGTTTATTCAGTGGTATGGGGAAATGAAAAAAACAAACACAAAACCCTACTGTATTTACAGTAACAATCAAACTGTACAATCTGATGGTTAGTACCAAGTTAGCATCCAGCATCTTTGTATTTTTTAAGTCAAGTCATAAGTAGTAAAAAACCAGTTAAATTTTTAACCCTTTGTAGGAATTGCTGAGGGAAGGGTTCAGGGGGGAGAATCCATGGCAGAAAACTGAGCAACCAGCCTTACACGTGAGAAACAGGAACATTTTTTTTTTTTTTTGCCCCACCCATAGCCTCTTTTTCTAGCCACCTGCTCCAGAAGAATGTCAGTGACAAGTGGGGAATACATGCTCAGCATACACGGTAACGCAAATGAACAGTGGTTGGCAAAACTGGGGTGGCAGGAGGAGAGGAGGCAAGAGATGAGAGCCTGGAGCGAGGGAAAGGGCCTCAGCCCCCCACGCCAGGAATGCTGGGTACCCATCTGACCTGTCATGGCCACATCAGACCCCCTGGGACCGGACACGAACCCATCCCGACATAAAAAACAAATAAATAAAAATATATATATTAACTCTCTCTTCGCAGGGAGCTGGGAATGGGCGTGGGAGAAGGGGAAGAAAGAGGAACAGGACCTGGTCCTTTGAAGAAGAGAGCCAATTCCGAAAAGGGGTTAAAAATAGAACACATCTCAGAGGCCGCAGTAATCAGACAAAATGGGATTTGTCTGATCTTGCGGGGGAGGCTTTGTGGACACCAGAACCTGGACTTGAGACCTGTGCTTGAGACTTCTGGGGGCAACTGAGCCAGCCCTGGCCTTACTCTTCCTCCCTGTCCCACCCACACCACAGCAAAGAAGCGCAACTGAACACATGACTGGCCTTCCCCGGGCGGGTCAGGCAGGGAATGAAGCACTTTTGGGTCAGCGAACTGAGCAAACGCCTGGGCTGTAGCACGTGGCCACAGTCCAGGGAAAGGAGAGGGGCTGGGGTGGCCCGGCCTCCACCCAGGGGCACGGGTTCCCCTCAAAATGTGTTCATGCAGCATTTGGGGGTCCGGGGGCGTGGAGTCCTTCTGCCCCCTCTCCGGACGGGGCTTTTTCAGTTCCTGGGAGGGGCAGCACAGGCAGCGTGAGGAGTGCCCTTGACTTTGATGCCCTCACCACACTGAGGCCCGCCGGGGTGCAGCCGGCAGGGCTTGATGCCCTGGGTGCATGTGGCTTTGTCCTTTCCTTTTGGTGATGGCAAATGAGGGGCAGACCCCCCGAGAGTCCCTCTCCTCCCAGAGGCACAGCAGATGGGAAACTGAGGAGAGGCTGGGAAGTCTCCTGGGACGTCCTATCCTCTTTGGGAAGGGAAAGGGGAGTCAGTTTCCAGCATATAAAAAAAATTAATCCCTGAAGTCATGAAGAGTGGAGATCCTTTTTTAAATTCTTTTTTTCCTCTTTTCTGAAAAACTTTGTCTTGGAGATGTTGGCCCCAGGGGTCCAAAGTGCAGTGAAGGGGATGGTGGGGGAGGGAGTTGGCACTAGATGGCCTTGGGTGGGGTGGGTGCCCCTCCCGGCAAGGCCCAGGCTCCTCAGATGGACGTTTCGTCGCTGCTGCGGGCAGGCGGTGCGGGCAGGGGCAGAATAAAGCACAAGACAGGAGTGGGGCATGAGTGCAGCTGGGGAAGGTAAGAGAGCCGCAGGGTGTAGGAACCACCGGCCCAGGGTTAATGCAGGAAGTTAAAGAAGAGAAATCTGGAGAGGCAGGAAAGGAAAGTGACAGAAAAGGCAGACAGGGGGTTAGTTGGAGCAGAGAAGATAGTGAGAAGCTTCCACCAGGAGAAGGAAACAGGAAAGCAACCCCCAGCTGCCCACCCCACCCTCCCTCACTTGGCCTGATGCAGGCTGAGCTGACCCCACGGGCCCCCATGGTTTGCGGGCATGTCACAGTAAGGGAGCTGGGCTACACCAACCCATTGGTTCCCCGACTACTGGCCAGAGCAGCCTGGGGAGGCCTGGAAGCAGCTCTGAGCCCAGCCTGTCCCACCCAGCCAGCCCCACTCACTCGGAGCCCGACGAGTCCTCATCCACTGTGCCCGCCTTGATACTCATGGCGATGGGCATGACCCCGTTCAGCTGCTCCTGGAGACTCTGCCGGGGAGGAGGGCGGGGAGGGGGCCCGCCCCGGCTGCCCTCACTGGCTGAGGAGCCCCTAGAAGACCCTGTGCCGTGCTCCAGGGGTAGCCGTAAAAGGCTGCTCTTCTCACTGATGGTGGGCAGACACTTCTTCTTGAGGATGCCTGTGGGCCGGGGTGGGGGGGCAGGCACCATGAGGAGCAGGCGGTGGGTCAGGGAGCTGCCCTAGAGAGCCCTACCAGCCACAGGGCAAATGTGAGGTGGGAGGCTGCCAAATGGGGGACCATGGCAGCCAGGCATGCCCCACTCACCTTTGTGAGGTTGGGCAGAGGGGCCTGGAAGGGGGCCAAGGGACCCCTCCCGAGGCAGGGCATCTCCATTCTCCCACGGGCGCTCCTCAGAGGCCCCATTGCCACTACTCTCCTTTGCTGTGGTCCCAAAGTCTCCTGGCCAGGGGGCCTTCCCGGGCCCTGGGACCCCATCTGGCGGAGAAAGGATGTAGATAAGGCCCAGAGAAGGCAGACAACTAGGAAAGTCACCACCCAGGAGTCCCTGGCTCTCTGCCCTCCCACTGCCCCCTCAAAGGCCACAAGCCCTGGCGCTGGCCCACCCTTGGGGGTACTGTGCAAGGGCAGTCTCTCGGCACCAGGCCCCAGTAGGCTGTCCCAGCCCGGCTCTCCAGGGAAGACGGCCCCTTCCTCCTCCTCTTCTTCCTCCTCTTCGCTGTCTGATGAGTGAGTAGAGGCATAGGAACCACTCTGGTCATCTTCCAGGGATAGGTCACTGTCAGAGTCTGTGTCAGGGTCTGGGAGACAGGGAAGAGATCAGAGCTGACCCACCCACCTCTGCATGCCTTCTGAGAAAGCCAGGCAGCTGCCCCCCCCCGACCGGCCAGCACGAGCTTCCTTTCTCACCATGCTGCTGGTCTTGACCTTCCAGGAATAAGCTGCCTGGGTCCCCCAGGCCGGGGGGCCCTTGGCCGGGATTGAGTGTGGACTCTTCCCTGAGAAGACAAGACCACGCTGGAGGGCTCAGCCCAGCCCCTTGCCCAGTGTCCCATTCTTTTCTCTCTCTCCGGGTTCCCAGTTCCTGCCCTGTGCCCCTCCTGCTTCTAATTTAAGTTGTCACGCGTGTCAGCCCCCGTGTGCTATACGACTCCCAGCAGGTGGCTGGCCTGGCCTCCAGAATGCGTGGTACTCTGAGCCCCTTGCCGACGCCCCGAACCCCAGCGCTCACCTCAGCAAAAAGGGGATGTAGCTGGGCTGACTCTTGCCCGAGCGGCTGGCACTGTGCAGAGAGCCGGCTGAGTCTCCGTAGGGCTGGTACAGCCGCCCATCCGCATAGGGGCTGGGGCAGTTGTAGGACTAGGCAGGGAACGGAGTGGTCAGTAAGCGGGGGAGCAGGATGCGGCGGCCCCAGGATGGGGAGTGGAAGGGCCGAGGGAGCTTGCCCTAAGGTCTTCCTCCCACATGCCCAGCTCTGGAGGAGAGAGGCCCTGTATCTCAGCCGCGCACGACCCCATATCAGGGCCTGGTAGTAAATGTAGCTCTGACCTAGCTGTGCCAGCCCTGTGCACCCTAAGTACCCCGGACTCAGCTCCACAAGATGGCTACCTGGTAAAAACTGGTACCAGGAATGATCTCCCAAGAGTGTGCTGGGAGACACAAAATTTACCAAGATGCTCCAGGGATTCTCAGACGTTGGGTACCTGTGACTGCATCACTTGTCTTGGCTCCTTCCTGGCCTTGTTCTTCCTAACTTCACTCCCATCTCTCTTGAGTAAAACCCTCCTCGGCACCCCCAAATCCTGCTCTTCTCAGGCCACACATACCATTTCTCCAGCCCTTCCTCCTCCCGAGAAAGGATGTTGGAGTGAAGAAAGAGTGGGGCACAAAGCACAGAGAATGAGCTCTTGGGGCTCCTGCCTCTTCCTCCCGGCCCCAGAGCCCTCCACGTCCCCGGCCCCTGGCTCTCTCACCGAGGTCAGGGTGGACTTGGTGGTCAGTGCAGGGTCAGGGCTGGCCTTGCGGCTGCAGGCAAACTTGAGCGCTTTCCGGACCTCCTTGCTAAGCACCACGTAGGAGAGGAGGATGAAGGGGCCCTGGCAGGCAACAGGCAGCAGCTAAGTGCCCGTCTGGGCCCCCCACAGACAGGTCCCACCCCCCACCTCCACGGGGCTCAGCGAGGCACCTGGACACAATTGCAGGCAGCAAAGAGGTAGTGGAAGAGAAGGGTGTCACTGTTGACGGACAGCAGTGCCAGCAGCCACGTGGCGCTCAGCAGCAGGAGGACGGCGAAGGAGGGCCGCAGGCCTGAGCTGGAGAGGAGGGACTGTGAGCCCGGCCCAGAGGCCCCCTGCACCACCGCCAGCCCACTGCCCACTGCCCAGGCACACACACCCCATACTCACACGGGGCCTTTCTTCTCGAAGCCCTGCCGCTGGGCAGCACAGGAGGCCCGGGCCGCCAGGATGTACAGAAAGACACTCATCTAGCAGGGCAGGAGATTGGGGAGGGGCATCATCAGGGGACAGACAGCTCCTACCCCACCCCACGGGGGCCCAGCAGTGGCACCACTCCTGAAGAGGACCCTGAGGACACACGCAGCCCGCTCGCCCTCGGCCCACTCTCTGACACCTACTGAGACTGCGAAGGCCACAGGACCAGCAAAACTCCAGATGAGCGTGTCGTAGATGGACAGCCAACAGAAGTCCGGGTTCCCATAGCCCTCAGGGTCCAGGCCCACAGCTAGACCTGGGGGTACGGTGACAACAGCAGGGGAAGCAGTGGTAGGGCCTCGGGAATCAGTCAGGGGTCACGTGGGCTCACGGGGCCAGGTGCAGGGGATGAAGGGCTCCACCACCCTGTGTCCCTGGCGACCTCTCCAGGATGGGGGAACCCAGCCCCTGGTAGGGAGCATCAGGGGCTGAGAGGAGGACTTGGCCTGGGGCACAGGGGCGTGGGTGGAGAGAACATGGCACGAAGGTGGACCCCGGGCTTGGAAATGTAGAGCCTCAGGCCGGGAAGGGGGTTGGGGTACCTGTGATGAAGGCGGGCACACCCCAGCCCAGCATGTAGTAGAAGCGCATAGGGCCAGCATTGACGTCGCGCACCTCGGTGAGCGCCCGGTACAGGTGCAGGGCCTCCAGCAAGGCCCAGGAGAAGGTGCAGAGGTACAGGAAGTGCAGCAGGATGGCAATGACTGTGCAAGCAAACTGGGGGCCCAGCCACACCAGGTCAGTGACCAGGGCACCCCCAGGGCATAGATTCTGACTTATTAGGCAGACAGGGAGGGCCGGGTGTTGGGTGGTGCTTCAGGAAGTGTGGGCCCAAGAGAGGTACTTCTAGGGTGCCGGGGAAGTGAGGGGGAGCTCGAGAATAGGAAACCGTGGGCTGGGTGTGGGGCTGAGCTCATCGGAGCTGCTGCTGCAGAAGCAGGGACTGGGGCAGACAGCAGGGAGGACTCCTATGGAGCCAGGGAGAACTGCGAGCTGTGGATGGTTTCTGGGTAAGGAAAGAGGTCTTACAGGGAGGTCAGCCTGGTTGATTCCTAGGAGGAAGACCAGCTGCGCCAGGCCCAGGGCAGCAGTCAGGTTCCGTCGGATGCCATGCTGGTTGGAGCGGAGGGCACGCAGGACCGTGAGGAAGAGGAAGGCGAGCAGCAGGGCAGCCAAGGTGACCCCTAGGGCCACGTAGGTCAGTGTCTTCAGCGGCAAGATCTCCCCATTCTGCAGGGCAGGGGGGCCAGGAGAGTTAGGAAGGGCCGGGCCTGAGCATCCAGCCCAGAGCCCTGGGCCCCCACCCCTAGCTCCACGCATGCCCCTGACCCCCCAACCCCCCACTGGGGGTCTAACCTCCCGCCGGGACACATCCATGAGCACGGCGAAGCTCGTCATGTGGTTGCACTGGCAGCTGACATGGCTCTCATTGCGGAAGACGACCTCACAGCCTCGGGCGGACCAGCCACCTGTGCCGCTGACCCTGCGGGAGGGGAGGCAGGGTCAGGAGATGAAGAGGGGAAGGCACCCAGAGGCCTGGCTCTCTGCCCAAAGTCCAGTGCAGGCTCACAGGATGGAATGGTTCCAGAAGACACAGATGGGCTTGGTGCGTTCTTCTGTCTCCAGCAGCCGGAACTGCACAGTGACCGGCTTGTCCAGGGCTCGGGGCAGCAGCCCCTCGTCATCATGGACGCTGATACTCACCACGGGCGTGTTGATGACCGGCCGTTTGGGGACTCTGATGAGGAACAGGTAGGCATACGGTCGCTAGGGCCGTCTGGTGGCTGAGGGGACACCCCCGCCCCGGCCTCTCCCCGTGCTCCCGCACTCACCCGCCCTGCATCCCCGCCCCATCCTCATCTCTTCGGCCGCTCACCTCAGGCTGCGCTTGTCTGGGTCGTAGTTATGGGGCAGCAGCCCAGCCAGGGTGCGGTAGATGATGACGCTGGCCACAGCCTCACCCTGGCTCAGCTCCGGGTGCCGCCGCTGACGCCGGGCCAGCTCCTCAGGCTCCTGGGCCTCTCCAGGGCCCGCGGGCCGGACCACGGTGGGCGTTTCTAGGATTGGGACACTGTCCACTCAGCTGGGCCCTACACAGACGCCCCAGCCAGGCTCCCGACCCCCACTGCAGCTCCCTACTGACCTCGAAAGACAGAATCAGGCAGAATGACTGTCGTCTCAAGGTCCGGGGGCCGTTCCCCACGCAGCGCCTCATAGCGGGGCAGCTTGGCCCCAGCAAAGTTCCCCTTGTCCAAGCGAACCACAGAGATGACTGGGGAGAGGGTCACAGTTCAGACCCTTGGCCAGGCGGGTGGGCACCCAGCCCAGCAGGCCATTCCTGGGGTTCTGTGCACAAGCCCTGCCCTGACCCAGGCTCACCAATGTTGGGTGTGACGATGGTGAAGGGGTTCAGGTAGGTGTGCCGCATGTTCTGGGCCAGCGCGCTGGCGTAGGCCTCGTAGTGCTGGAGCAGCCAGGCTGTGCCGCCCTCCGTCTGCTGGATCAGCTCCCAGTGTCGCTTGTTGGCTGCGTCCAGGAGGGCACTGCCCACCCGCAGCAGGTTCTAGGGTGGGCGTGGTCACGGTGCTATAACCCGGGGCCTTCACATCCCTGCCACCTAGCACACCTGTGCCTAGACCAGCCAGGGCGACCCATCCGAACCATGCCCCTCCCTCAGACCATCTCTCCTCCTTCTGTAGCTAAGGGCTTCTGGGCCCTGGGCCTGGACCCCCACCCAGGTATTAGAGGCTGACCTCGCTCCACCGTGGCACAGTGGGCAGGGCCTCTGCTCCGAGGAGCCTGGTCATACCAGGCCCCAATACAAACATTAGTTTCTATTAGCACCTTACTAGAAAAAGGGCTCGAAAGAGATACTCTAAATTCCACGGCTCAAGGGAGCTCCTGGAGGCCTCAGACCAGCGGGGAGGGTCCCTCCCCAAAGGCAGCGATGGCCCCCAAGTTGCCCCAGGAACAGGCTCACTCACCATGACCCCCATCTAACCAGCCAGCCCTGCCCCTTCCAAGCCCCACCTCGGTGAAGTGCACATCTTGTGTGGCAGACAGCCCAAAGCCCCGCTGGGTGCTCTCGTGCGCCAGCAGCCGTGTGGCCAGCTGGTAGGCCACCTTGACATCGCTGCCGAAGTAGCCCGCCGTGTGCTGCGTGGCATTGCGCAGAAGCAGGGCCAGTCGCTGGGAGCGCCCAGAGTCCAGGCCCGATTCGTTCCGCTGCAGCCGCTCAGCCTAGGATGGAACCAGACAGGACAGGGAGCAAGAGAGGTCAGCACAGGAGGACAGAGCTGGAACTCAGGAATGAAAGGGCCTCAGGAAAGGGGAGAAGTGGCCACTCCATGTGGAGGCCCCAGGAGGCAGGGCCTGGAGTTTCAGAAGCCCCTCTCTCAAAGCTGGCAGCAGGGAGGAAAGAGAGAAGCTAGCGATGAAGAGATTCACTTACAAAGCCCTTCAGCTCTGAGAAGGTGACCGACGTGCAGTTGAAAAGGCTTGGGGGGAGCCACCCCCTGTGCTCATCACAGTGGCGCACGGCGGTCCCTGGGGGGAGGAAGCCCAGAGGGCAGGCCTCAGGAGAGATACAGGAGGCTTCCAGGACCTGCCTGAGTCCCTGGGGTCCAGCACCTCATGGGCCAGAGACAGGAACAAGCCAACGAGGGCCCTGCTCTCCTGTAGCCCAGCTCAGAAGAGGAAGACAACTCTGGAGAACACTAGAGCCCAGACCTCTGCCAGATTGGCCCAAAGGAGGACTCCAGGAGCACGGGGTGTGTGTTCTCCTCAAGATCCCGGCATCGCCACCCCTATGTTGCCACCACTCTGGGCTCCCTGCCACTCTCTGCTTTTGAACTCTGATCATCATCAATCCAAGGACCAGCACCAACCCCCATCCTGGGGGAATCTTACACCCGACAGCCCCTAACCCCCAGACTGCCTTCCTTGTGAATGGCAAGACTCTCATTCCAGGGCGTGAGCTGCAGATGGGAACGCTGTGTGATTCCTCTTCGAATCTCTAGAATCCATCCCTGTGGCAGGCACACTGCAGCTTTCTCAGCATTTTTGATAAGAGTTCAAGATAGAGGTGCCCCTTATCCCAGCAACTCTGGGAGCAGAGGAACAGAGCACCAAGGAAGGAAGGGACATGGAGTCTCCAGGACCTGGAGACCAGAGAGAGGTCCCGGGATTTGCAGCCAGGGGCTTCCCACCCTCATCCCAGGGATGAGAGACTGAGTCCACAATATCACATTCTAGGCTTCCAGCACCTACCGAAGGAGCCTTTGGGGCAGGGGGCAGCAGCAGGCAGCCCGAAGCGGGTACGGGGCCACCAGATCCCAGCCTCGATGGCCCGTGGGCAGCTGTCGTAATTCACTGCAAGGAAGCACACAGGGTCACCCAGAAGGAGCTGCCCCCCTGGAGCTGTGCTTAGGCTTCCGGCCCTCCCTCAGCAGCCTCAGGCCTATAACCAGCCCCTGCTCCTGGCCTCCCTGGCATGCCGGGACCTGGTGCACAGCAGGAGAGCCATCGACCCATCGTGGGAATCCCACCTTCACAGCCATTGGTGGTGACCTCAGCAAAGGGGTTGTCACAGCGGTCACACTGGCGCCCAATGACGCCTGGCTTGCATGGACACTGGCCATCCTCAGGGTCACAAACTCGGGACAAAGAGCCCGTGGGGTAGCAGTCGCAGAGGAGGCAGGTGGGGCTGCCCGGGGGCCGATAGTGGTTCTCCTGAGAGGGAGGACAGACAACATGGATCACTGGCTCAGGCTCTGTCTCTCCAGGATGCTCTCGGGTCTTTTAGGCTGTGGCCCCTCTAGAGAAAGGCTCGCTGACTTTAAGTCCCCCCAGGAGTGGTATTCAAAATATTTAGGGGCCCCTGGGTGGCTCAGTCAGGTAAGTGCCTTCAGCTCACGTTATGATCCCAGGGTCCTGGAATCAAGCCCCACATCGGGCTCCCTGCTCAGCAGGAGCCTGCTTCTCCCTCTGCCCCTACCCCTACTCCTGTGCACACGGGCTCACTCTCACACACTCGCTCTCTCTCTTGCAAAAACAGAATCATAAAAAAAGAAATTTAACTAGTAAAAATTTGCAGGGTAGCCCATCAATAAGACACCAACCAGTCAGAGCGGGCTGCAAACAGCTCGTACAGATGGTCTAGAGCCCCACGGTAAAGTACAGGTCTCGGGTCCCCCCAGACAGCAGACACAGAAGAGCACGTGGCCGCCTGTATCCCCCATCAAAGCAAGAGCACACAGCCCTGAGCTCTCTGTGGGGAGGCTTTCCCCACTGCCTCCCCTCACGGGCCCAGACGGCCATGTGGAGGCCCAGGTCAGGGCAGTCACCTTGCAGTGGCACTCGCCACTTGTCTTGTTGCAGTCTGGGTCGAAGCCTTTGCTGACGTCACAGTTGCACGGGCCGCACGTGGGGTGTCCCCACCAGCCTCGGGGGCAAGGTTGGTCAATCCTGCAGAGAGGGGCCCAGGCAGACATGAGCTCCCTCTGCCATTCTCGCCTGCTACAGCCTCGTGTGACCCTTCTGACGGTGGCTGTAGCTCAACCCAGTTCCCGGTGCTCTGAGGGACCCCCACCCCCACCCCAGGGACAGGCTGCTGCACTTCCAGGTCCACTCACCTGGTCTCACAATATGGCCCAAGGTAATTTTGGGGACACTCGCAGGTGTAGCCATGGGGGGCGCTGGGCTTTCGGATACACACAGACTGATGCTCACATGGGTTCAGGTCACACACATTAGTACAGTTGTCACCATAGTAACCTGGGACCGTAAAGATGACAGAGAGTCAATCCCTACCCTTCCCTGGCACTTTGCTTAAACCTGCCCTCACTCCGCCACCTTCCACCTGAGAACCCTACAGGCTGGCCACAGCTTTGTAGTGCAGGAGACACGGCTCAGAGAGGTCATGTGATTGGCCTTGGGTCACACAGTAGAGCTAAAGTGAGACCCCAGGACCCGCCCACCTGCTCATTTCCCTGGGCCCCTGGCACACCTGGATCACAGCTGCAGGAATAGCTGTCCCAGTCATCACTGCAGTAGCTGTTGGCAGGACACGGGTTCGAGTCACAGGGGTCTGGCAAGCTGCAGCCTGGCTCCACATTGATGCTCTCCCCACGGCTAGGGTCCAGACTGCTAACCCCCTCGGGCGTCTCGCTTACCCTCACACCCTGGGAGGGACACAAGCAATGTTGGCCCACCGTGAAGTGGGCCTCCTGACGTAGAGGAGGGGAAGGCAGAGGAGGACGCCCACCTGCAAACAGCCCCGGAAGCCGCGGGTCACGCCACCGGCCAGCCCTGGCACTCCCCCGACGGTAATGTTGCTCAGGTGCAGCCCATGCAGCCGGGGCCCGAGGTTGCCCTCCGCCCGCTGCTGCCCATAGTCAAAGGACAGGATGGCATGGCCGGGGCCCCCACTGGCTCCTAGTGCCAGCTGTGCATGGTGCCAGTCGCCGTCATTGGCCCGGCCTGGCTCCAGCTGGAGAGATGAGGCCTGGAGCCCTGTGCCCTCCACACTCAGCACCACGTGGCCTTCCCTTAGCTTCACCAGAAGAGAAGAAAAGAGGGTCAGCAGCCTGCCTTCATCGGCTCTTCCAGCACACTGCCCTTCTGCTGCTGGACCACCAAACCCATCCTGAGGCACCACTGAGGCCCCAGAAGAAAGGGTATTATTTCCCTTGTGGCCAATAGATGGCAGCAGTGATCCAACAAGTGGACAGAGCTGCTTCTTGCTTCGGGAAAGAAAAGACCCCGCCCAGCCCTCTAAGACCCGCCCCGGGAGGCTGCCGTGGCCCAGCTCAGGGCCCGCCTGCCCCCTACCCCTCCCTGCTTCACCTGCAGGGTGATGGTGCTGCGCCCCCTGGTGACAGCTTGCAGCAGGACACCATTGGCCTGACGCGTGCGGAACATGAGGCTGAGGTGCCAGGGCTGGGAGATGGGCAGCGAGAGGCCATGCCAGGCCACCAGGCTGCTGCCCAGGAAGCGCTGCGGGTTGGCCATTTCTGGGGAGGCAGATAAAGGCAGACTCTGAGGGTAGAGTGGCCAAGTGCCCCAGGGGGGTGTGATGCTCAGAGGGGCAGGGTCCGCTGGAGGTAGGGCACTGCCTCTCCCAGTGCCCACGCCCCCAGCCGGCCCAGCCCTCCAGAACATTTACCTGTCCGGGGCCCGCCCCACACTGTGCCCAGGCCTGCCTCTGACTGGGCCCTTTGTCTCCAGCGCCACCCTCTCAGGGCTCTGCCCAGACACGCTTTTCCGCCCACAGCCCAGCTTGGCTGGGCCCTGCCCAGTGCCTTCCCCGACCCTGCCAGCGTTCCCAGCATTGTCGACAGCTCTCGGGCCTTGGCCGCTGCTGGCGGCCTCTCCTACCCTGGGCACAGTTCTTGCCCCCGAAGCCCAGAGGACACTCGCAGCTGAATGAGTCCCACTGGTTCACACAGGTGCCCCCGTTGTTGCAAGTACTGCTGTCACACACATTCTTCTTGGCAGGGCAGCCTAGAAGGGAGAGAAAGGGGCTCCCTCGGGGCTCCAAACTGGAAACCTGCGGCCGGAGGGGCCTCTGAAACCCCCACCACGTCCCCATACCAGCACAGCCCTCCTTTCCACCCCAGGCTCCGGGCCTGGCCCCTACCCCAGGCTCCCATACCAGGCACAGTGCCATTGTTGGCAATGAAGTCGGCCATGTCCACATGCCGGCTGTCCACCTGCAGGTTCCTCATGCAGCCCACAAAGTGCCGAGTGCGGACCGGGAAGCTCTCAGGCAGGTCGGGGACCCCACCCAGCAGCAGGGGCCCTGTCAGGTCCAGAGACCTGGAGGAGCAAAGATGGGGGGTCTTCTGGCTCTTCCTTCTCCCCTCTCCCTGCCACCAGGCCAGGGAGACCAAGAGCCCAAGGGTCCCTGAAGAACTGCACCCCAACCTGGAGTTGCTCTTACCTCACCTCATACCCACCCTCCAGACCCTGCTCTAATCCCCTATTCTTGCCGATTCCACCCCCCTCCCCAAACCCCTGTAGAAGGCTGAGCAGGGGCTAAGGGAAGCAAGGGGAGGGAGGGCCTTCACCTGGATTGGTTTCCATTTCCAGGCCCCCTCAGGCCCACCATCTCAACCTGCCCTCCCTACCTGGTCCCACACTGCACCCTATGCCCCAGTCCTCCCCCCACCCCACTCACTTTTTGCTGCCCCCCTGGGTGCCCTGGGCAGCACAGGAGTAGTTGCCCAGGACAGCTCCAAAGCGCAGGGCCACCCCTGTGTCACAGCCATCCACGGTCACCACAGCCACCTTCTGTTCCGATGGGCCCTGCGGGAGCCCCGTCTGCCCTAACAGTGGCTGTGGACAGAGAAGGCAGACAAGGGGAATCATGAACAAGGAGCTCACAAGGTTCACGGGCCAGGCACAGAGACACCAGCACCTGCAAACACCCCTTCATACACACGTGCATGAGTGTAAACACACATGCACATTGAGTGTGCTCACAGGACCTACATGCTTACCTGCCTTCCTCAACAGTGACTGGAGTCCATGCCTGTCTAATAGGACATGGAGCATCGAGCACCACAGTGGTAAAAGGGGAATGGCCCAGCCCACCCCCTCCCTCCCTTTCAGCCAGAAGTGCCGTGACCAGCGCCCCCCACCCCTGGATAAAGCACCACCTCAGTCTGAACACCTGAGGCAAGGACAGAAGCCACTGACTCCCTGACCCCCTCCGACACCCACCTTATTGTAGTACTTCAGCTGCACCGTGTGCCACTGGCCATCACTGACCCCTCCAGGCACAAATGGGGACACGGTGGTGGTCGACTCCCCTGGGGAAAGGACCCAGGTAAGCTGGGACAGCAGGTGAGGGCTGGGAATGGGGAGGGTGTGCTCATGGTTGGGACCGGACCCAGGTTTGGCTGGGGGGAGATGTGTGTGTGACTTGGGATCAGGGGCCAAGACACCTAGGGCCTTTGGGAGATGGACAAGGACATGCGGCAAACGGGGTCACCTGCAGAGAAGGTGAGCTGGACCTGCTCCTGGATCACCTCGAGGGCCACAAAGTCATGCTTCTCATTGAAGCGTCCGTTGTATAACAGCAGCCCATCACGCTCCTTGGTGGCAAACCTGAGCGGGAGTTGAGGGTAGGGGGCAGGGAATGGGGCACCTCCCTAATCCCAAACACTCCAGCCACCTAACTAGCCCCTGATCATACGCAGAACCCTCCAAAGGGCTGACACCGTGGCCCTTGGCTCCATGGGCCGTGGAGCTCAAGGGGGACGATGAGCCCACACCAGATCTGAAACCAGACCCCTGACCCCATGGCTCCCCACCCTTGAAAGTGGGTAGGAGGAGTGGTCAGTGACCCCGGTGGGTAAAGAAGGGCTGCTGGCACAGTGCACAGGCAACTCGAAGTGCCAACCTGGCTCTGCCAACAACCTGCTCCCAGCACTTTCGCTGCCTGACCTCTCACTCTGTCTGTAGAAGGGGAGACACCCCAGGCTCCCACCGCCCTCCCTCACCCCCCCCTCCACCCAGTGCCCAGCCACTCACGAGAGGGCCAGGGTGAAGTGGAAGCGCTGGCGCAGGCCACGGAAGGTGATGAAGGAGCGGGCAGGGAAGCTGCGTGTGGTCACCTGGCAGTAGGGCTTCTCGAAGTCTCCAGATGGGCAGTCGCACTTGAAGCCACCCACCAGCAGGTTGACGCAGGTGCCCCCATTCTTGCAGACACCTGGCGTGCAACGGCCTGAGCGGGCATTCACCTCGCAGTGTTCACCTGGGCAGGGGGAAAGGCAGGGTAATAACCAAATGCCCAAGAAGGTGGAGGGGAACTGGGATGCCTCCCCGGGGCCCAGCCATACCTCAGTCAGCACTCCCAAGTTCTCCCAAGCATCCTCACCACCCTCCCCTATACTGCCGCTCTGCAAGTTCTTGGAGCTCCCAGGCCCTTCTGTACTCCTATTTGGGGCTCAAGGGCACAGGTCTGCCAGGTCCCCCAGTTAGAAGGCCCAAGTCCTAGTAAGCCTCTGGTGTCACAGCTACGGAGCAAGCTGGGGTGTGTTCTGTTTCCACAGGGGTGAATGTGCCTGGAGGAACGAGCCTGCAGGACACCAGGGCTGGCGCTGAACCCCGAACTCTCTTCCTCCCTCCCTCCCACTGGTGCTTTTGTCCCTGTCAGGTGCCAAGATCAGTTTCCCTCACTGTGGATGAGACCAGGCTTCCAGTTGGATTGTCAGAGTTCTGGGTGGAGAGAGGGGGGTTTTGGGGTGTGTGTGTGTGAAGTTGGGACTTCAGGAATGGGGCAGAGAACTCCCACCCTGAGCCCTGGGGTCCAGACTGAGGCCCTCTGTGCACTTGGGAGATGCGACAGAGCGGGGAACGGAGCCTTGGGAGCAAACCAGGATTTTAGTGAGGAGCTGAAAATTCCAACATCAGATGGAAAATCCACCCCTTTCTCTCCCTCCCCATTCCCAGATTCTAGAGATAGGTTCTCAGCTCCTGTGCCTAGTGACTGGCTCTTGTTTCCATGGCAACTGTTGTTCGCCTACTCTAAGCCCCCCTCCCCATCCTCTTGGACAAAGACTCCCTTCCCATCCCCCAAGCCCTCCCCTTCCTTCCACCCCCACCCACAGCAGCAGCTGAGAGGAGTCAAGTCTGGCAAGTTCTGGGCAGGAAGATGCAGCAGGGAAGGCGGTGGGTTCTGCCTGCCACTGCTGGCAGAATCAGTGGGCATGGCTGCGAAGGAAAAAGAATAAGGCCTAACCATCTGGGAAGGAAGGGCCCAAGGAGGAGAGGAGAAGGGGGTGTCCTGAGAAGAAGCAGGATCCTGCAGGGGCAGGAGCAGGAGCACAAAGCAGAGGCAGTGAGCCTCCTGGGGAGAGGCTGGGGAGGGGATGTGTAAAGACCCAGGTCACAGGCCCACAGGAAGGCCTCACCCTTCTTCCAGCACCTGGGCAGGAGTGGAGCTCTTCTGTTCAGGGTCACTCAGGTACAACGACCTTCTGAAACAATCCTGCCCCGCACCAAACCCCTCCAGTTTCTTCTATGCCATCCCCTCAATGCCTGGGAAGGAAACCACTGCTTATAACCCAAAAGGTGACTCTCAGCAATGGCGGAGACCAGGTCCCAGGCCCCACTTCAGGGCCAGTTAAGCTGTGGGGTGAGACTCAGAACAAGTCACCTGATGCCAGGGGTCTCTTAAATCACAGCCAACACCTTCCAAGGACTAGCTCTTTACATGTATTAGGTTAATTAAATTAATCCTTACAACCATGTTAATGATGTAAGTAGATTCATTATCTCCATTTGAAAATAACTGAGACACAGATAGATTCAGTAATTTGCCCAAGGTCACGCAACTAACTACTGGTGGCAAAGCTGGAATACAAACCCAAGCGGGCTGCGTCTAGAGCTGGTGCTGGCCTCACTTACGCTGCCTGAGATGGGGGGTGGAGGGCGAACTCTGAGAAGAAGGGCTCCCCCCTCCTTTCTCCCCAACAGGTGTAGAAAAGCAATTCAGATCTGCCTAGGGCCAGGGTAATCTCTACCTTACTCTGGAAGGAACAAGGCTGCTCCGGCCCTTGGCCAGGTCTGCGCCTGCGCTGCGGTGTCAGCCCTGCAGGCCCCGCCCCCAGCTCACCTGTGTAGCCGTCGCGGCAGAGGCAGGTGTAGCCGCCCTCGCGGCTGCGGCAGCGCCCGTGGGGGCCGCAGGGCCGTGAGTAGCAGAGGTCCACCTCAGTCTCGCAGTAGTCTCCCGTGAAGCCAGGCGGGCAGCGGCAGCGCAGACCTCCGACGGGGTGGATGGGCCGGAAGAGCACGGAGGAGGAGGCGATGAAGGGCGCGGAGGAGTCGAAGCGCAGCACCGACACGCAGCGCATGTAGTTCTCGCAGGGCTCGCGCAGGCAGATGTTGTCGTCGAAGGGCAGCACGCGCTGCGCGGAGATGGCCGTGAGCAGGCTGCGGTTGAGGTACAGGCGCTCCTGCAGGTCCTCAGAGGGCAGGAAGGGCGGCCCGCCCCCGGGCCCCGGCGGCTGGCCCACGGATAGGCTCACATTGAGGATGTGGCCACCAGGGGCGTCGGTGTCCCGCTGCACGTTGAAGACCACCACGTGGTCTGGGGGGGTGGCCAGCGTGGCAGCCACCGCCTGGATAAAGAGCCCGAGTAGGGGCGAGAGGAAGCGCTCTGGCGACATGTCCTCTAGGCGCAGTGTGATGCTGTGCGTGAGCATCTCATCCGTGATGATGGTGACACGCAGTGCGCACTGGGCGGTCACACTGTGCACGCCGTCTGCAGAGAAACGACATGGGTCAGTACCTGACGTGGAGCTGGGGAGGGCGGGGGTGCCAAGCCATAGACCTAGCACTGGGCAGGAACGCCCCGAGAAGGGAGGAGGAGCTAAGATCTAGCCCACACACCCCTGCATTGCTCAGTTGCCACATGGACTCCCTTTTCTAATTGGCAAAAGGGGCCCAAGAAACTACATGTATGTCACCTGTAGACAGGTCACACCTTGAGGGATCAGCACCCACAGACACTTAGAGGGAGTTGATTTTTAGAAGTTCTCTTTGCATACTTTCCCAAAACCCTCCGTTGTGAAGAATGGTACATTTTCTAATGTTTGTGCACCTTTTCCCTGCCCAAGCTGTGAGTCTGGCTCCCTTACACCAGACTGGGCTTCCCTGCACAAGAACCCGATTTTGCTTGTCTTACCTTTCTATAGGGCCCAGAGCACCACAAGATACCCATAAAAACAATCATCCTGCCCTCTCTGCCTCTATATCTCAACACTACCATACCCCTGACCCTGGCTGTGCTCCCCCCTCCCCCACCAAAGCAGAGTGGGGGGTGAACTGGGTCAGTGGGCCACCCAGTCCCCCTCCCACTGAGCCCCATAGCTGCTTGGGCGCAGGCCTACTATCCCCATAGCAACGCCCCACACAAAGCATTCTTCCTGCCCAACTCTCCAGGCTGCCCAAGATGGCTCCCGGGGGAGGGGGGCTCACTCCAGGAAACCCAGCTGAGCCACCCTACCAGAGGCTGCAGCACCCGTTGCCTGAGGCTGTAAGGGATCTGGGGGGCAGTGATGACAGGACTGGGCGGCTCTCCAATCTGAAAGCCCAGAAGAGCCCCACTAGGCTGATCCCTCCTCTGGCCTTGGGCCTCCAGCTATTCATCACCCACTTGGCTCACATTGAGCCCGAATGCCTGCCACACCTGTGGGCCACACACTCACTTATTAACAGCCAGGTGCTAACACACTCTAGTGTCTCACTCCACCCACACTCTAAGCCCAGAAATTCTGTACAACCTGAATGCACATCTATATGGCAGTGGATTTTGTTTAGCTCTGAAATGAAAGCTGGAGGCCAGTGGGGAGGGGGAATTGGCTTGGCAGGGCTCTAAAAGGTACTCATGTTTTTATTTATTACAGTGTCCTACACATAGTAGGTGTTCAGTAAATAATGAGATGTTGATGGCTCCATAGTGAAAAAATGGTCTTTAAAACACAGTGGGGTGGGGGCAGGGGGACTCCTGGGTGGCCCAGTCATTAGCGTCTGCCTGCGGCTCAGGTCATGGTCCCAAGGTCCTGGGATCGAGCCCCACATCGGGCTACTGGCTCAGAGGGAAGTGTGCTTCTCCCGCTACCTCTCCCCCCAACTTGTGCTCCCTCTCTCTCATTCTCTCTCAAATAAATAAAATCTTTTTAAAAAATAAAAAATAAAACACAGCAGGGGTCCCGAGTTGATGTTGAAAAGGACTCCCTGGCAGGAACGGGTCAGGAGATGGTGTTTCTGGGGTGGGGTGGGAGTAGGAGAGGAACCTGGGAATAGCTTCTGCTTTAGAAGCCACACCTATTTGAGGTGGCTAACTACCCCAGGCAGCTCAGCTGAGCCTGGGAAGGCTGAAGGCAGAGACCCATCTAAGCCCCGTTCTCAGTCCACCCACCTGCCCTCCAGCCTCATCACCTGAGACTGCCGAAACCTGCCAGCTCTCACCAGCAAGCTTGCTTGTCATTACCCACTCCTGCTCCTCCCATTCCTGTCTACAGCCACCGAACATTCTGTATTCTATGCCTTCCCACCTGGCCTACCCAGACACCACACCACAGTCCTCCTACTTCTCTCACCTCCCCAAGCTCACCTACTCCAGGAAGCCTGCCCAGATCGATGACCTCAGGTTCTGTTTTCCTCCCTTTCAGATTACCCTGCACTGGGGTATGGAGCTGGCACAGGCCTCTTGTGTACTTGGTGCCTCTGCCCACTGATTCCTTGATGGGATAGTCCCTCCAGGCAGAAAGTGGCCCAAGAGTCCACACAGTGCCCTTAACTGATTAGGGAAGGGAGGAGGCAGTCAAAGCCCAGGAACGAGAGAAACCTCACCAGCACTCAGCCCTGGGAACATGCGCTCCTCCCTGTGCCTTCCCTCGGCAGTCCCAGGCTCCGCCCATGCCCCTCACCCAATATGTCTCCTTGCTTCCCATCTGGTCTACCATCTGTGGCCACCTGCCCCCTCCTCTGTGGTCCCCCATCCCTAGCAATCAACGTACTGCTCAATCCTTGCTCTTTGTTCCTCTCCCCTGCCTTGACCTGGGTCACCCCTCAGGTGCCCAGGCTAGGATGGGAACAGGGGTCCCAGGTCCCAGACTGTGGCAGAATCAGACTCCAAGCCTCTCTCCCCTGGCAGATGTGCCAGTCAGTGGAAGCCGTAGGCCTGGATAGGGTCTGTCGCTCTGGGAGCTGACCGGACCACGAACAGGAGCTCCTATGTGTCCCAGGAGAGTAAGAAAGAGGCAAGGAGAACTGGGCTTCAGGCGAGCCATCCAGCCAGAGCTGGGGCAGCTTCAGCCCCAGGGAACAAGAGAGGGGGAAGGCAGAGAGGCACAAACATGGAGACTGAACAGGGGAAAACAAAGATCCAGGGGAAAAGCCAGCAATGGAGAAACTGGGAAAGGAGGAGAGAGCCGCACAGGAGATCAGGAGAGGGCCACAGAGAGGGGCAGAGCAGGAGGGCCCCCATGGGCAGAGGCAGGGGCAGGGGCGGGAAAGAAAGAGAGACAAAGAACAAGAGAAGGGAAACAAAGGGGCAGTAGGAGTCAATTCCCCCTCACCCCAGCCTCCCTGAACTTTGGGGTTGCCGTGGTGACTGCCTCCAAGGGTCAGGGCTGCGGGGACAGGATGGGGCCAGGGCTAGAGGGCCAGCCTGAGGCCTTCCCTCCTGTTCTAGGGGAGCTGTCTTCAGGGCCTCTGTCCTGGTAGGAGCCTGCAGGCTGGGCGGGGCCTCCTCAGTGTCCTGCTACTCTCACCTAGGACAGGCTGTGGGGAGGACAAGAGGAAAAGCCCCTTCTTTTCCATCCCTCCCTGCTGCTTCTCCCAGCACAGAGGAGGATAAAAGATCCAGGAACTCCAGCCCCTCACTTGCTCCTGGAGGGAAACTGAAGCTTCAAGAAGCCCAGAACCTTGTCTATGACCTCTAAAAGCTCACATGCCTGGGTTCCCAGGGACACCTGAGGAGTGGGGCAGGGGAGGCACCTGTCCGGGAAGGACCCAGAGCGGGGAGGGGGCTGAACCACACCCTGCATCCCACATGCCTCTCATTCCCCTCCAGGCCCAGACTCTCTGGGGTGACAGGAGTGCCAGACTCTTCTCTTCTATCCCTAACTGATGTGTCTGTAGTGGGATACCCTGGCCCACCCATCTGCAGGGTGCCCCTAAGAAGGGGCCCTCATGGGGGTGCCAGTGGTTCCCAAGCTTGGGGAAGGGACTCAGCAACCTGGGGCTGGCCCCCTCCTTGCCACTCCCCATAGCTGACGGAGAAGACAGAATACCGCCCCCACTCAACTCTCCTCCCCCAGCCCTCTGTCCAGGGAATCTGCAGGCTGAGCGCTTGGCCAAGCAGCAGGAATGCCCAGCCTGGGTCCTGGCCAGGCTCCCACGCCCCAGGACTCTGTTCTTTCCCCACCAGAGCAGAGGGCTGTACCCTCAAAGGCCACCAGTCCCCTGGCTCATCCTGGTCCCACACCCCATTCCCTGAGCCCAAACTGGTCACAGCCAGCAAAGAAGGCCCAGCATCCCCAAAACAGCTTGTGGGGTGGCAAGGGAGCCTAGGAGGCCTCAGCCTGCCCCTGGCTTCACTGAAACCCCTCCCCCAAGCTGGACCCCGAACGGTGGCCTCTGACAGTGGGGTCTGTTTGGACAGAGACAATGAGCTCTGGCTTCACTTCCTGCTGGAGCTCTGAAGGGGTAGCCAGGCCAGGCTCTTTCTGCCTGGAGGGAAAAGAATGCACTAGACAAAGTCCCCCTCAGCCAGTCTGGGGCTCAGCCGGGAGCCAGAAGGGGCCAGAAGAGGCCCGACTGCAGGGTCCTGACCCCTTGGCGGCAACCCTGTGCCCCAGCACCCTCCGCTCTGTCAGAAGGCTGTTATGAGATCACAGGAATACCCTGCCGGGCATGAAGGGGTGCTGAGGGGGCGGCTCACCTCCCCCTCCCACACACACCACACCACAGCCCTCTCTACCCCTCCCCCAGCTCTCCTGGTCCCCCAGTTCTCCACGCGCCTTTTTTCACAATCTTGGCAGCCTTAGCTAGGGCAGCCTCGCAACACTTCTCCTGCCACGTCACGGTGGTAGGCAGGGGGCAGCCAACCAAAGCAGCCCAGCCCAGCCTGGGGAGGCAGGCGGGGCCCCAGGATTCCTAGGGCTCCTTCCCAAGCTGCTCTGGCCCCTCAACCTCTGTGCCAGGCACTGGGCAGAGAGGTGGGTCAGCAGTTCCTCCTTGGACAGCTGCCCAGGCCCTCCCCCAGGGGCCACCCCTACCCGATGCCACCTGGGCCCTTCCTTACCTGACACCAGCACACTCATGATGGCCTCCAGAGGACGGTTGTTGTCCAGTGCCCGGCTCAGCCTCAGCTCGCCTGTGGAGGCATTGAGCAGGACCAGGCTGAGTTCATTCCCCCGCTCAAAGCTGTAGGTCAGGCTGTCTGAAATGTCAGGGTCATGGGCAGGCACACGGCCAATGGCACCCCCAGGGAAACTGCTTGAGCGGTTGGTGACATAGTTGTTGAAAAGGATCTCAAAGTTGCCCAGCACGGGTGGGTTGTCATTGCGGTCAAGCAGGCGGACATGGACTGTGGCCCGGCTCACCAGCGGAGCCGACGTGGCCTGGATAACCAGAATGTATTCAGGCCGGTCCTCATAGTCCAAGTCCACCAAGGCAGTCAACTCCCCAGAGAAGATGTCCAGCTGGAAGACCTCAGGGATGTTGCCCTCCACGATCTGGTACATGATTTGGGCATTGGTGCCCTCGTCGGGGTCAGTGGCTGTGACGCGGGCCACAGCCAGGCCAATGGGGCTGTTCTCTTCCACAAACACGTCAAACTCGTCCTGCTCGAAGACAGGTGGATTGTCATTCACATCCAACACAGTGACCGTCACTTCCATGGGCGTGCGGGCTGGAGGCATCCCCTTGTCTACCGCATATGCCCGCAAAACATACTGGGCCACATTCTCACGGTCTAGCCTCCGAAGCGTTCTCACGATGCCTGACGTGGACTCTACGATGAAGTCACCATCTCCATCATCGCCCCCTTGGAAGGTGTAGAAGACCCTGCCATTAAGGCCAGAGTCACGGTCAGTGGCTGAGATCTGCAGGACACTGGTGAAAGGGGGCACATCCTCATAGACGCTGCCCTGGTAGGAGTCACGCAGGAATTGCGGGGCGTTGTCATTCACATCATTCACCAGGATCTCCAGGTAGGTGGTGTCAGACTTCTGGGGAATGCCATTGTCACGGGCGGTGATGGCCAGGGTATAGGACACTTGGTCCTCATAGTCTAGCTCAGCCTGGGTGGTGACAGCCCCTGTGTCAGCATCAATGCGGAACTGGGGGATGCTATCCTCCATAAAGTAGGTGATGCGGGCATTCTCACCTGTGTCCTCATCCGTGGCGCTGATGAGCACCACCGTGGTGCCAGCGGGCCGGTCCTCATTGACGTTCACCGTATAGTGGGAGCTCTGAAAGACCGGACGATGGGTGTTGGCATCCGTGACATTCACTACCACCTGTGCCGTGTCCTGCCGCGTGCCATCAGAGGCCGTGACTGCTAGTACATATTGCCGCTCAAGTTTGTAGTCCAACGGCAGGGCAAGTGACACCAGACCACCACCACTCTGGCTGGTGATGGAAAAGCGGTTGCGGGTGTTGCCGCTGGTGATCTGGTAGGTGATGACACTGTGGGCATCACGGTCCACAGCCGACACCGTCACCACGCTGGTGCCCACGGCCGCATCCTCATTGAGTCTCACCGTGTACTCTGGTTGGGTGAAGGTGGGGTTGTTGTCGTTGACGTCTAGGATGGTCACGCTGACACTGGCTGAAGCGGTGAGCATTGGGGTGCCATGGTCCCGGGCCTCTACCCCAAAGCTATAGAAATCCACCTCTTCCCGGTCCAGCTCAGCTGCCACAGAGATCCAGCCTGTGCCATTGTTGATAGCAAAAGGGAAGTCATGTCCAACCCCAGCAAGGCGGTATTCCAGGCGGGCATTGTCACCTGCATCAGCGTCAATGGCCTGGACATGGAGAACCAGGTAGCCTAAGGGGACACTCTCCAGCACAGTAGCCTGGAAGGGCGTGCTGACAAAGATAGGGGCATTGTCATTGATATCCAGGACTTGCACTGTCACTAGGCCAGAGACGTTGGAGAGTGGGGGGCGGCCGCCATCCTGTGCCCGAACCCGGAGGGTATACTCCTTGGTCGTCTCATAGTCAAGAGGGCTCACCACGTCCAGAGCCCCAGTCTGGGCATCCAGATAGAACTGTCCCCGAGCATTGCCACTCATGATGCTATAGTGCACCAGAGCATTACTGCCCTTGTCTCTATCCGAGGCTGTGACGCGGAGTACTGGGGCCCCCGGGGTCACATCCTCGCGCACCTGGACCACATAGCGCTTCTCACTGAACTGAGGGGCATTGTCATTGTCATCCTCCACAGACAGGAACACAGCAGCCGTGGCGCTCCGTGGTCCCGGGTCCCGACCCTGGTCGCTTGCCTCCACTGTCAACTGATAGGATTCTACCTCTTCCCTATCCACAGGGCCACGGGTTCGGATCACCCCAGAGCGAGGGTCAATCTCAAAGACTTCCGAGGGGCTGCCACCAGGCCCCTCCAACAAGCGGTACAGAATATTGGCATTGGGAGGGGCATCGCCGTCCGTAGCTCTGACAGTGAGCACCTCATAGCCAACCTCCAGGTTCTCCCTGAGGCTCTCCTTGTATTCCTGCTGCTCAAAAACAGGGTCGTGATCATTGGTGTCTGTCACCAAAATGGTGAGTGTGGCCAGGGCACTGCGTCGGGGCATGCCGTGATCCTGCGCCGTGACCCTGAAGACGTGGGTGCTCTTGGTCTCCCGATCCAGCTCTTCCGCTGTGGTTACAGCGCCGGTGATTGGGTCCAGAGAGAAGAAATGTTTGGAGCGGCTATCAAAGAGGGCATCCATGGTGTACTCAAGCCGGCCTGCCTCACCCTCATCTGGGTCAATGGCCCGCAGGGATGCCACCGGGGTTCCAGCTGGCTGGTTCTCAGGCACCGTGGCCTGGTAGCTGGGGGGCTGGAACTGGGGGGCTGTATTCACATTCCTTTTCCGACGCCCGCCCATGGACTCTTCTGTTGACCCTTCCCCTGCCCTGAGCCCTGGGGTCTGCACCAGCTTGCAGGACTGGCATCTCAGCCGTGGAGCCTTTAAGCACGGGTGTTCCTGGGGCAGGGTGAGCTTGCCCTGTGGGGAGAGGTGGCCTCCAATGCCCAAGAGGCGACAGCTCCATGGGCAGCCTTCAGGGGCTGGTGGCAGAGGGATGTGAGCTCCGGATTCTGGACACCAGACCCTGAGACCGTCGTGGTGGGGCACCAGGTGGCCAGTCAGCTCTGTCCCTGCATCCCCGCAGCGGCTGGTGTAGAGCCAGAGGTTGGAAGCTGAGGCTGGACAGAGCCAGCCCACGGGGGCACAGGCCCCTGAGGAGCCACGTCCCCCGGGCCCCAGGGAACGACAGGGCCCCACTTGGTCTCCCAGCAGTGGCGGCGGCAGCAGCAGCAGTAGCAGCAACAGCGGCGGCAGCAGCGGCGGCGGCGGCGGCAGTGGCGTTGGAAGGGGGGCGCGGGCTGCCCGGCTCTGCATCTCTCCCTGCTCCCGGCCGGCCGGGTCAGCGGCGGCGGCGGCTCCTCCTCCGGCTCCAGCCGGCCCCGCCGCGCCTCATGCCCGGGCCGGGGCGCCGGTCCCCGGGGGCCGCTCGAGCGCCCCTCGGGGCCTGCGCCTCGCTGCCTCGGCGGGGCCCGGCGCTGAGCCCTCCGACGCACCCAGGCTCGCACCGCTCCCGGCCCGCGCCCGGGTCACCCCGACCACCGCGGGCTGGCGCTGCGCCTCCACTTGCGCGCCCGGCTCTCGCCACCTGCGCCCGCGGGCCCCGCGCGCCCCTGGCCCTGCCGACTCCCCGAGCCCCGAGGTGCCCCCTTCGCCCCCACGGGATGGCCCACCTGCGTCCGCGTAGCTACGGACCCCAGCCCTCCTCGACGGCCCCGCGCCGCCCGCTCGCGCCCCGCGTCCCCGCCGCGACTGCTGCTGTCGCCGCGGCCAAGGGCCCAGCCTCACGATCCCTCGCCTCCCCGGCGGGCGGGCGAGCTCTGCAGAGCGGCGGCGGCGGCCGCGGTGGCGGCGGCTCATTACCATAGACCTGCTCGCGCCGCCGCCGCCTTAAAGCGGCGACGCCAGCCGCACCGAAGGAGGTGGGCCCCACGCAGCGCCCTCCTCCGCACCGACGTTCTAGGATTCCCGCTGGCCAGACCTCCATTCCCAATCCCTTCCCAGGCCTGCCACTGGGCAGGTGACAGATCCCTACCACAGGTTCGAGACGAATTAACAGTCAAAAAACAGACAACGAATGAGAATAATGGTGATAGTATCTTAAGTATGCTTAGAGGTTTTCAAAAACATTTGGAAGGGCTCTCAGAGGCCAAGGGCCAACCTCACACAGCCTGCACCTAGGATGGTGCCCTTGGGGTCAGGATAAGACTGAGCTAAAAGGGCCCTGCTCAACAGTATAAAGCCTCCCCCATATTCCAGAAAGCTACCCCATCGCCCTGGCAACACCCAGTGAAGTCCTAAGGCCCCCATCGCCACATCTAATCCAGGTTGTGATCTAACTAGGGACTCCCCTTGGGGTCCAGCTGCTGGGCAGAATGACCCCAGTCTCAACTGGGACAGCACTTGGACTTTTCAGGAGGAGCTAAGTTGGGAGTGTCGAAGCCAGAGCTAGCTGGTATAAACTAAAATACTAATATTACTGGGCTCTGAAGCCCAGAAATGCTTAAACCTGTACAGGGACACAAGGTGGTTGAGGGATGAAGCCAAGCTTTAGGACCCAGGTTTCCTGGATCCAGACTAGTGGATTTCACCAGGCTGGTGCCTGGAGAGGTGACCTCTTGCCTCCTCCCTCCTTCCTCATCAGTGTCCAGCTGCTGTTCCCCTCTTTCCACTCACAGCTTTGTGATTACCAACCAGTTCTGCCCAGTGCCCAGTGTAGGCCTGCAGCCTGAACCTTCCACTTGAAAGGGGTGTGTGGGATTCCAGGAGTCCTGGGAGTGGCCCAGGCATGAAAACTGGAGCCATGAAGAAGAGCCAGGCAGGGCTGGTGGACAGTGATCCCGAAGGAACTGCCCTCTTTCATACCCCACCCCGGGACCCGTATCCAGGAACAGTAGGGCCGCCTGGGTGCGGTGCCAGGAGTCTGGTCAGGCAGTATGAGGCCTGGCCTGGGGAGGGAACTGGGGGTTTAGTCTCAGCCCCCACCCCATCCTCTGGCCGTGTGATCTTGGTCAGAGTCCTGTACCTCAGTTTCCCTTTAGTAAAATGAGGGGATTGAATAAGGTTGCATGGTCCCCACAAGTTAATTCAGCGGGAGGATCTGTTTTTCCGATGAAACTTGAAGCGGAAGTCCAAACTAAAACACAGATAGCAGTGGTGTTCCTGGGATGAAGTGCAGGTCAAGGCCTTGCCCTGTCCCCACAGCTCTACCCTCCAGTACATCCCTGGGCCACCTAATGGGGCTTATGCTCTGGAGGAACCCAGTTTGAAAAGGCCTGAAGCAGATGCTCCCTTCCAACAAAGCATTGTGGTTGCAGTGGAGGAGGCATGAACCCGTCTCTGGGACCCCAGCCCCAGCGTCACAGTGTGACTGCGCAATGAGGCCTAGGATAAGATGCCGACTTTTCACTTTTTCCCCAGGAGAAAGGAAAGGAGATGGGCCTTGGGGACAGCTAGAGGGATTAAGGTTAGACTGCATTTCTGGCAATGGCGGTGGAAAGGATGGGGAGAAGGAAGTGGGAGGAGGACCCATGCCTCATGGGAATGCTCTTGCCTTGATTGCAGATGAGCTTTCTTCCTTTGGGCAAGGCCAAGGGCAGCTCCAGGAGCAGTGCGATGGCTTAAGCAGTTTCTGCAGGGCTTGCCTCTCTGGACTTGCTTTGACTCTGGTTTGGGAGGACCTAGGGGCTGCGTGGGCATTTTGCTCTTCACCTAATAGCCATGTGGTGCGGAGAATGCTTGGAAATTATACCATCTGTTAATTATCCTTTGAATCAGGGTTGGGTAATGAGACTCTCATTTCTGCTGAAGGCCAAAGCCAGCACATGGGGAAACTGCAGGCTCTCCATTCATCTCTTTCCCTTTGTACCAAAATAAGCTTTCTGTTTGGGAGAGAGAGGCAGCCTTGGCTCTGGATCATGTGGGGATCATGGTTCTGGAGCCTAGCACTGAGGCAGGGGCTGCTGTGGAAGGCACAGGAACAGGAAGCCCTCCTCTGGGTCAGTGGCCTTTCTCCCCAAGGGCAGACAAGTTGGGGTATGCGAGGAACCCCTTCTTTCATCTCCAAACACATTTGGCAAATGGTCCTTCCTCTTCTCCCTGCCCTGACCTTAAGGGCACAGGATAGAGCTGCTTGCCCAGGCCACCCCCCCACACCCCGTCCCTTCCTCAGCTGCTTCCACCTCCCAAAAGCTAGAAGGAAACTTCCAGATCTTCTGTGCATCAGAATGTCTCAGTCTAGGGCTTGCCCTAGTGGTGTCCTTCTTGACACCTAGAGGAAGGGCCACCTACCTCATGGAACTCTCCAGCGATAAGGCACCTTCAGACCTCCCTCCTACATAGGAGAAAATCAGGGTGCACCAAGATACTGGAGTCTGTTCAAAGGGAATTTACTGCTTTTCTGGGCCAAACCTCCTGTTTTATGTCCTTTGAGGGTGGGAAGGGAAAGTGACCTGCTGGGATAGCCCCAGGCTCTCCCCCCACACTGGGTCTTCCTCATCCAGGCTGCTTTCTGAGGGCCCCCCAGGGAGATGGAGAATACTTTTTTTTTTTTTGAAGAATTTTTTTTAATTCATTTGACAGACATCACAAGTAGGCAGAGAGGCAGGCAGAGAGAGAGGAGGAAGCAGGCTCCCCGCTGAGCAGAGAGCCTGATGTGGGGCTCGATCCCAGGACCCTGGGACCATGACCCAAGCCAAAGGCAGAGGTTTTAACCCACTGAGCCACCCAGGCGCCCCAATGGAGAATACATTTTTGCATAAGGCCTGGCCCTCTCAGCTGAACAGGGTAGCACAGGTGAAGTGCTCCAGTAGCAACTGAGACAGAAAAGGCTAAAGGATTCAGAGGAGAGGACAGTGAGAGTGGAGGAAATCCTCCAGGTCTTCCTGAAGGAGGTGGGTTGCATCTTGAATCAGAAACGGCACTCCTGGCAAGAGGAATTCATAGGCAAACTCATTTGGGTAAGGGTTTTCTCCAAGGTGACACAGCTCGGAAATGGCAGCTCTGGGATTTGAACCCAGGCAGTCTAGCTCTGGAGTCCATGTTCTTTTTTTTTTTTTTTTTTTTTTTTAAGATTTTATTTATTTATTTGACAGACAGTAGGCAGAGAGGCAGGTAGAGAGAGAGGAGGAAGCAGGCTCTTTGCCGAGCAGAGATCCCAGCACTATCCCAGCACCCTGGGATCATGACCTGAGCTGAAGGCAGAGACTTTAACCCACTGAGCTACCCAGGTGCCCCTGGAGTCCATGTTCTTAATGAATGAATGAGATGTGTCGCCTTGGCTGAAGCCAAGATCAGGGTGAATATGTTGTGGCCCAGCACAGCAGAGGGGCAGATAAGGCCACATTTGGGAAGATTCAGGTGACCTCTGTCATGGGCTTTTGGGCTAAATTCTAGGACAAATGACCTGCTTGAACGGAGGGGTGTTGATGGAGACAGTGGAAGGGAAGGGTCCCCATGACCTTTGCTGGGCAGGAAGGGTTCTTTCTCTGGCAAGGGAGATCCTGATTCCCCTGGGGCCTGATCCTGTTTCTGGGCTCAGTGTTGCTTTATTAAAGGCACAGAAATGCCCCAACTCCGTGCCTGGCACTGAGGGGCACCTGGTCAGAGTTGTGAGGATACTTGGATTCTTCGTGTGGTTGCTTTCCCTCCAAACCAGCCTCCACGCAGCAGCCCAAGTCATTGTTTTGAAATCAATGAAGATTTTTTAGATTTAAAAAAATCTCTCCCAATTTTTTATTTTGGAAAATGGCAAGTGTTCAGAAAAATTGCCAGAATGGTACAACGCATCCCTAGATACCCGCCACCTAGATTCACTAATTGTTGACACTATGGTTTTTTTCCTCACAATTTTTAGAGAACGAAGGGAAAGTGAGGAGCAAACGTCATGGCGCCTCAAGCCCCTGTCCCTCAGCGAGCAGCTCGAGCAGCTCCTGCGTGTCAGAGTCCTCCCACATCCTGGCAGGGTGGCCGCCACACCCGGAACACAAGTGAGGAGTCCTGGTATCATCTAATATCCAGTCTCATCCAAATTCCTTGCTGTGCCTCAGGGGTCTTTGATAGCTGCTACTTTCAAACCAGAGGTTTATGCATTACGTTTGGTTGTGTCATTTTACTTTCCCTTCCTCTCTCCTTCCTTCCCTCCTTCCCTCCCTTCTTCCCTACCTTCCTTCCTTCTTTCCCTCTTTCCTTGTGACAGTGACCAATTGAAGAGTCCAGGCCAGTTTTCTTTCCCCCTCCTCCTTCTTCTTCTTCTTTTCGATTTTATTTATTTATTTAAGAGAGAGAGAGAGATCATGTGAGCAAGCATGGGGGGTAGGGGCAGAGGGAGAGGGAGAAGCAGACACCCCTCTGAGCAAGGAGCCCAACACTGGGCTTGATTTAGGACTCTGGGATCATGACCTGAGCCAAAACAAAGGCAGATGCTTAACCAACTGAGCCACCCAACTGCCCCTAGGCCAGTTTTCTTATTGGATATGCCACATGCTGGATTTATCCGATGGACAGACTCCTCATGGCGTCTTTTGCAGAGTAATACTGGAAAGTCTGAATCTGAGCATGTTGTTTCCTTCCTGAAAACCTTGCACTGGGGCTTTTGGATGTACTTGAATAAAAGCCAACTTCCTCATATTGGTCCACAAAGCCCTGATGGGCCCAGACTCCGCCCCCTTCTCTCTGTTCTGGGCACCCTGGCTTCCTTCCAGCTGTTTGATATGGTAGCCTTAAATATGCCCCTTTTTGATGGCACATGTTACAAGTTATAATTACATAAAGTATTTATTTGTTAATTTATTTGGTTGACATCCGTCTTTGCCACTAGCAATAAGCTCCAAAGGAGCAGAGAGAACACGTGTGTCTTGAGTACTAGCACTTAGCATGGTATTTGACCCATAGTAGGCGCTCAGTAAATCCTGGTTAAGTGAATGGGTGGATGGATAGATGGATGGCAGGCATAGAGGAGTAACCAGGAGTTTGTCCATTCCTGGAGCTACATCTGGGAGGCCATCTGGGTCTCTGGGCTCCTCTGCAGACAGCCCTGAACTCATTCACTTTAACCAGAAAGCTGTATTCTCAATGCCAGATGCAGCCAGGAGCTGTAGGCCTGATGCCCCGGCCAAGTTACATAGACTTTCTTTGAGGCTCATGAAAAGATGGCACTGAATGCCTTAACCTAGCAACAGGTACAGCCCACACTATAGTGCCACACTGTTTGCTGGGGGTGGCTCAGTAGGCCTAGCATTCCATATGGCTGATGTACAGTCCATCAGAGATCCAGCTGAGATCATTTTTGGCCCTGAGCACAGAGGGGAAGAGATAGAGCCTGGGGCTGAGCTATGAGCAGCATATACCAAAGCAACATCTACAATAAGTTCATTGTCAAGTGTATCAGAGCAGGCCCAGGAGAGAGCCCTGTCTGGCCCTAACCATGCTCCAGGCAACAAGCTACATGTGAGAGGTACACAAATGAACAAGACTCCAGCTCTGGCCTCAAGGAACCACCAGTCTAATATGGACGGAGACAGATGCAGTGGGAGAGTTATATTTGTTAATACTTCTGTGTGGGGCTGGAGGCGTTAGGGATGGCTTTGGAAAAGAGGTGGGGAAGAAGGAATTCCACAGAGTGGCAGGAGGAAAAGACATCCCAGCGGAGGGAATAGCAGGGCCAAATACAGAGGGGTTCAAGGCATGGTCAGTGCTGGGAAAGGTGAGTAGTTAGGCAGGGCTGGAGCTCAGAGCTCATGGTTAGGATAAGCAGAGGAGAAGAGCCTGCTAATCTGAACTGTGGCCACATTGTGAAGAATGTGGGTCCTAGCTGAGAAGTCTGGGCTTTATTTGATGAGTTGAGAGAACTATCTGAAGCAGGTGGGCAGGGGGAGGGTGGGACCCAGGCAACCTCCTCCAGCTTGGTGAATAGTCCCTGTGAAGGAGGGGTTGGGGACCCACAACCGCAGGAGACACTTGTAACCACCACCGTCCAGATCCAGGAGAGCCACAGAGCCAGAGTGGTGGCTGAGGAACAGGTTGCCCAGGGGGTAGCTCTGAGTGACCAAGACACTCAGTGAGACTGTGTGAGGCAGGCCGCTGGGGATGAGGACAGAGTGGTCCAGCGGGAGTCCCAGGTTTTTGTTCTGGATGCCTGCACACCCAGAGGAGGGAGGGAGCAGAGGATCGGCTAGGGATTTAGACTTTGAGATCCTGGTGGGGAAGTCTACATGGTTGTTGTCGGGGAGGGGAGTGGAGCTGGAGATGCATGGTGGGGGATGGCAAATTGGGGATGTGAAGTAGGAGAGTGTGAATGGAAGAGCAGGGAGGAAACCCAGGGGAGCCAGCATTTAGGGGCAGGTACAGTCTCCTGATCCTACTAGTTCCTCTACCCTCAACTCAACAGAGCCTTGTTCTCAGCAATCCAGCTCTTCCGGCCTTCTTCCTGCTCCCTCATGTGGTTCCCTCTGTCTGGAATGTTCCACCTTCTCTCTGAGGGGGTGGGGACTAGGAGGGCCTGGAATGTTGATGAGGTAGCAGAGCCTACAAGTGTCTGCTGTTTATTTATCTTTGAGGGAAAGGAGCCAGATGGGATCTGAATTTGACAGCAGAGGCAGGGCGGCAGCAAGATGGGGAAATAAGCAGGTCAGTACTGAGGGGAATGGGTGAGGAGGGGAGAGACTGGAGAGGAGAGGGAGGTTCAGGAGAGAGCTGGCTGATGAGCAGGGACTCAGGGATACCAAACGGTGATGGGATCCCAGGACCAAGTAGACAAGGGGTGGTTTTGGAGAAAGAGTAGAAAGGGAGAGAGAAACAGAGAAGAAGAAAGAGAGAGAGAAAGAAAAAAAAATATTTTTTTTCCCTCTGAAACAAGATGGAAGGAGGTAAGGATGAACATTACTCAAAAGGGAGGCTAAATTCTTCCCTTTCTTCAGGGTTTAAAAAACAAGTCTCCCTGAAGGGTCACACTATCTTATTAGCAATTTACACCGCAATGAAAATAATTTTCCAGACCATTTCTTACAGCAGGTTTAAGTCAGGGGAGGGAAATCAAAGTCTTGTGGAGGGACCCAGACTGCTCTCCAAAACGCAGGGCTTGTTCGCCAACCAATCAGAGCAGCGAAAGAGAGGAACTTCTCCAAAGGGGGCTTTCCCCAAATTGGCAATGGCTGGGACCCCAGGGACCTAGAGGTTGGGACCCCTTCCCCCCCAGGTTGGTGTGCCAGTCTCCTTTCCGGCAGGTCTGTGGGGAGCAGCACTGCACCCGGCTCCTGCAAGGAGAATTGCTTGCAGCACCCGCGGGGGGGGGGGGGGGGGGGGCGCAGGGGGTGCTCTTAAAAGGGCAACGTCAGAGGTAGTGGTGTCAGCTCCACCAGGACCTCCCCACCCCCGCAATGCAGTGTTGCACCCCCCCCTTTTGTGTGTATCTGGGAGGAGCTTTTGGGGAACCCCATGCTGGGAGGTGATGGGGGAGTGGTGCAGGCCCCTTATTCTGGCACAGGCTCTGACATGCAGCACATTTCTCTGGGGCCCATCCCAGCTCTGCCTGTCAGACTCATCCTGGGAGCGCAGCCAGGGCCGCCCTGGGCCCCCAGTGGGAGGTGTGGGGGAGGTCAAGGGGAGGGAAGGGCTTCTTAGGAGCCTGCTATCCCAGGAAAGCTTCAGTGAAGGAAAAGTAGGACAATTCACAGGGAAAGTGTCCATTTCCAGGAGGGACTTTGCCATTGCAGTGGCTCCTTGGTGGCTGATAAACTGAACTTCACAGCAGTCCCTGAGCTTAGGCAAGCCCCCCCCCCCCAATCCGCCCCCAACGTTGGGTCCCCACACAGTTGCCTGGTTCTTTAGAATTTCTTCCTGGAAGTCTGGCTTTTGGTTATCTGTCTGTCGGTGCCTCCTCTCTTGCCTGAAGCACCGGACCTGCTTCTTGGGCCCTGAATTCCTGGGTGTGGGAACTAAACGTTGGTGAGGGACCCAGGGCTCTGACTCACTCCACCAGGCCTGTGGGGTTGTTTGCCAACTGAGGTAGTAAGCTGGGTAGCTGAGGTTGGAGATGGGGCAGGTCAGAGTGCCAGGGATGAGGGCATCAGCTGTGGGTTGCGGAGGCAACAGCCAGGGTGGAGTCAAGGTTATCTGGGACTGTTCCCAAGGGCTCAGCGTCTAGGCCAGCCTTCCCATCCTAAACAAGGCTTGCATCAGCCCCATCCCACTGCTTCAGGGAGGGAAGGAGTCTGGTTTTCAGCTCACTCTGGAGGAAGGCAAGCCACACCTTTCCCAAGGACTGTGAGTTCTTTGAGAGCAAGGACTGTGTCCCATTCTTTCTAGAAGCCCGGCTCCTCGAATTGTGCCTGCCTACTGGCGTGTTCCTGTGTGAGCTGTAGGGAAGGACCTCAGCCACAGGTCATCCTTTCCTTCATGACTTTTTTCCTCCTCTGCCTCCATCAGTAAAAAAGGGGTGCAGACCTTCTGCTAACAGACCAGTTGGGTCACACATCAGCTACTTTCCAGACTCCACTCATTCCTTTTCACTAGGCAGGCTCTCAGGCCTGTCCACACACTCACACAGCCACAGGGCAGGTAGGGGAGGGTTGGCACAGGAGCTGGGCTGCCAGCAACACAGGGCAGGAGGTTCTGCATAAATCAGTAGGGAGTCTAGGTTCCAGGGGCCAAAGGCTCCAGAAAACTGGTCAGGTGAGAAGGTATTTCAGCCAGTGCGAGAAGGGGGAAGGGCCAGGGGAACCTGGAGCCAGGCCAGGCCCCTACAGGCTCAGAGTCCCAGCTTCTGCCCTCCCGCAGTGCTGAGGGCCACAGAGAAAAGCAGTGCTTCCTGGTGGAAGGAAGGTCACAGGCACAAAGAGCAGAAGAGGGTCACAGTAGGGAGCAGAGGAGGCAGGTAGAGGGACCTCTAAGGTGAGTTGGGGGTGTTCAGAGCCACTTGAAAGTTCCTAACCCTAAAGCCCAATGGGCTTTTCAAAGGGGGAAGAAGGGTGTGTGGTGGTGACCCAAACCATCCTCCTGACACTGTATAACTGCCTTTCTTCAAACCGAATAGCATAAGGCTATAGGAATGTCCCCATCTGGTCCTTCTGAGTACCGGGGAGCAGCTTGTTCTTTTGTCCTCTTGCTCTGGCTTGGTCAACCCAGAGCTGAGGGCAACAGGTTAGAGTAGAGGCAGACTGCTTGAGGCTACCTGTGTCAAGAGAGCCACTATGGTCACTCTTTCAGGCGGCCCAGTTTTGACAGGGTTTCCAGTAGTAAGACTAACAGGATCAGCTTCAAGTCCCTTTGGAAGACCAAGCACACAGCCTCCTCCCTGGGTGCCAAGCTCCAGCAGGCCTGGCAAAATTGCAGCTTAGGGACTAAGGAAGCGGAAGTGAAATGAAGCTACTAAGTGACAGGCTGGTTTGGAGCCCTGCCCTCAACTCCCTAAGAAAAACAAGCCCTGGGCACTGCTGAGGAGCGGGGGACTCCTGGCTCCCCGGCTCTGCGGTCTCATCTCCCTTACCTGCCTTGTACCGTCTACTGTGCGTTGGGAGAGGTAGGTAGAATCACGTCCCACCCTCTCATCTGGGACTGTCACAAAGATAAAAGAGATCAGCTATAGGAAGTATTTTAGGCTCCTAGAAGAGAAGCACTGTGCTAACATAAGGTGTTATTAAAGTGAAGTGTTTGTAGATTGCAGATGAAAGGCAGCAAGAGCCTAACCATCACCCTCCATAGAGAAAGGGTGAACTGGCCATTTGGGCAACAGGGGGAGTGACAAAGAAGGGAAAGAAGAGTTTTCCTCTGCTCTGCTGGTTGGTCTCCCACTTGGGGATGACCAGGCAAGAGAAGAAGCTGTTAATAAGGCCCCAACTTATGCTCCTGAGTCTGGGGTCTCTGTGGGATTAAACACAGTCTCGTCTTCCGTGAGGTCCCGCAGCCTCCTGCCCTTCCCTTGGAACCCTTCCTAGGGAACGGAAGCACCAGGAGGCTTTTTATGTCAACTCTGGCCTCTAAGTTAGTCCTACTTACCTGCCTTTTTTTTTTTTTTTAAAGATTTTTCCATTTATTCCAGAGAGAGCATGCATTTGAGGGCAAAAGCAGGGGGGAGGTGCAGAGAGAAAGGGGGGGGGCAGACTCCCTGCTGAGCAAGGAGCCCAACATGGGGCATCTCAATCCCAGGACCCCAGGATCATGACATGAGCTGAAGGCAGACACTCAACCGACTAAACCACCCAGGCGCCCCTTCCCAACTGCTTTTAAGCAGGGGCCTATTTACAGAGGAGGGTGTGGCCCTTATCCTGCAAGCTTGTGAGTCTAAGACTCAAAAGTTTTCACTTTCTCCTTAAGCCTTTCCTAAATCTACCCCTGCCTTCACTGACCCTGTCAAAGGCTATCTGAATTGCTAAATGGAACAGCCTTCTTTAGAAGGAAAAGCAGGAGTGAGTGTGGTTTCCAGGAGAATTGTCAGAGACAGGGTTAGCCCTGGGCAGAAGACCGTGGAAAAGTCCTAGCCTTCCCCCAGAGATGCTTTATTACATGGTGTCATCGGTCGTCAGTGAATGGATCCTGTGCCCATGCAAGGAGACAGGGACGTCGCGCTGTATGTGGCAGACTGTTCCCCTTTAGCAATGCAGTCAGATGGGGCGGGTGATGAGTGGGTGCTTGGCTTCCCTGCCCGTGGGCAGGCTCTGAGATCCCAGCTGACAGAAATGAAAGCTCGACAAACTGGGAGGAAGGAATGTTCAGGAATTGGTGACTTCCATGTTCTGCAGCCGGTTTTCTAGGGGGACATCTCTGGCTGCTCCTTTCTTTTTGCTGCCCTCATGTTGCTTCTTCTGCTTCTTTGATGGCTCCTGGTCAATGGGTGCAGGCTTCACAAAAGGGATCAGTTCTTGGAGACCTGAAGGGACAGAGCCAAACAAATAACCGACCGATTCTCAGGAGTCAAAGCCCAAGGACTTCTTGGGAGAATTCCACAAGAGGATGATTCCTATGAACAAAAGGGCACCCAGGATTGGAACTAGTTTCATTAATTCTTTTCCGGTCTGAATTTTAGCTGCGCTTAAGCAGGATATTATACTTGTAGTGGCTGCTTTCTCAGCTTTACCCACGTCATGCCCAGCACCAGGGGACAGGCAGAGTTCTGGGGACTGGTACCTTCTGAAAGGGGTTTGCTCTTCAGAAGAGCGGGAAGACAGAAGAGGAAGAGGGGCTGGGCAGCGAGTCTTACCCGGTGGCATGAACTCCTTCAACTTCTCAGGCACGATGATGCCCTCCTCTGTCTGATAGTTCTCCAGGATGGCGCAGATGGTGCGGGTGGTGGCACACATCGTAGCATTAAGCATATGGACAAACTCCACCTGCAAAGCCAGGGCCCCCAGAGGAAGCATGAAACTCAACCTAGTCTTCCTCGTGACCAGGAACCACCCACTTAGCCAGACTCCCGCAACGGTAACTATCCAAATCCAAAGCATTATTGATCTTTTGCTAGACTAGAATTCTGTTTAGTATTTATTCCCTATAATAATTCCAGGAAGATTCCTCATATCTCCATCAGTGTCAAGTGATAGGTCCCAGCAAATGGACAGGAGTTGGGTCCTTTGAGGGATGGAGGAAACTGTCACTGCGGCCTCTCCTTTTTACCCCTTTCAAGTCCCTGACTTGGAAAAGATTAAGGCCTAAAAACTGGGTTTGAAGAGATAAACTTACAAACCCAGACCTTCTTGGGGGAGAGGGAAGACACTGTCTTCAGCGTGTCTTCTGCACACAAATGGGGATTTTTCTTTATCTGGAGTCACAGAGAAAAAAGCCCAAAAGAGAAGAGCTAGAAATACCTTGTAGAACAGAGCTCAATTCAGGATTCTATCTAAAAGGATTCTGTCCTGATTTAGTAGAAATCATTTTCAGATTCCCTTTTTGGTCTAGATTGAGCAGCTCAGATTTTCCCATGATGCTGGGACATAATGTCCTCCAAGGACTGAGAAATAAGATGGACCTGTTCTGCACGAGGCTCTATTTCCTGCCTCCCGAGGGGCCACCTACCTTGTCCATCATCTTCTTGGTTTGCCCATATCGGATTCGGAGCCGGCGAGCCTGATAGTCTGTGCAGTTAGAACAGGAGACTAACTCACGGAAGGCTCCCGAGCCTGGAAACCAGGCCTCCAGGTCAAGCTTCTTACTGGCAGCATGATTCAAAGAACCTGAAAGGGAAAACCCCTAGAATTCATGAAGGAGGGATGGTATTTCAGGAGACTGACCTTTAGCAAACCTAAAGAATTCTTTAATTTACACCTTATCCCCAGAAGTGAAATCATGCCCAGATATTCTCAACACCAAACACTCCCAAGTGAGAAGAGTGTGATGTTTTAATTAATGTGGGCAATTAATTGGACTGTGAACTATTTCTTTGTGTGGCAGTTCACCTGGCGAGGGTGGTGTTTGTGGGCTGTGGGAAAGGGAGGCAGATACCTGAGACAATATTCACAATGTGGTAAGGGATCCCCAAAGACTGGTAGAAGTCTTCTGCGGTACTAATCATCTCTTCAAACATCTCCCATGACTTGTTGTCGTGTGGTGATGAGTAGACAAACTGTTCGATCTGCAGAGAGGGACCCAAGGAGACCGTGACAATGGGACAGGGAGAATAAACGAAAGGACTGAAGTGGGAGACCTAATCCTACACCGCTGGGAGTCAGGAGAGGCTGGGGTCCCTGCGGGATATGGGTGCTGGACTGGACTGGGGCTCCAAGAACAAACACTCAGTGGAGCTCTTATTATACACACGCCAGGTACCGTTCTAAGCACTTTGCCCCTACCAACCAGCTGAATCCTCACAGCAGGCCTAAGGAGGTTGGTACTATTATTATACTCCTTTTGTAGAGGAGAAACTGAGTGCAGAGAGGTTAAGCAACTTGTTCAAGGTTACATAGCTGCTAAGTGGCCGAGCTGGGACCGGGACCCAAGCAGCCTGGTTCCAGACTCTGTGCTCACAGCCACTTCAGCATGTGCTTCTTAGACAGAAACTGATGGAGACGGTGAGAGGGAAGACCGGAACTAAGGCGGGTCTGAGCACCACAGAGCCTGCCTCCCCTCTAACCACCCTGGACAGATCGAGAGAAGGCTCCCATTCCTCACCCTGACCTGTCCACTCACCTTCTCAAACTGATGGACTCGGAAGATGCCGCGGGTGTCTCGGCCATGGGAGCCCACCTCCTGGCGAAAGCAGGTGGACAGGCCGGCATATTTGATTGGCAAATCCTCAGGCCGCAGCCACTCGTCTCGGTGCAGAGCAGCGATGGGCTGCTCGGAGGTGGCAATCAGATACTTCTCATCATAGGAGTTGTCATCAGACTTTTCACTGCCTTTGCCAATCACCTGGAGGAGGAGGGACCCCTACTAGTTAAGAGTGAGGGATGGGGACCTCAGCTAGAGCAAGAAACCACAGGGAATGCTAAGAAGACAAAGGAGGGAATGGGTCACTCCAAAATGGGATCCCCCCTAGAGATCGAAAAAAATGCAAATTAAAAGGAAAGAAAATATTCTGGTAATTTTTTTTTTTTTTTACTGATCTAATAAATAAAACATTTATAAATAATGTATAGTAGCCAATGACGGCAGTGCAATAAAACCTGAGCTGGTAGCAATATACGTCAATCCACTCAACAAACGTTTGTTAGGCATTTGTAAGGGCCAAGTTTGCCAGTGCTGGCCAAGAGGAGACACAGTCTCTGCTCTCTTGGTGCTTATGAGTTAGTGCAGGATTACACTCCTTCAAGAATCACTTTGGTGTTCCGCTGAAGAAAGTAACACAGAAGAAAAAAAGGTATAAACGGGACAAAGTTTACTGTAATATTACTTATGGATGCAAAAGAGGAAGCCCCCTGAATATTTCCACAAGGGAAGAGTCGGCTATCCTACATCCAGACCATGTAATATTATGTAACCATTTGAAAATGTTGGCAATGAAGACCATGAAGGAACATTGAAATATGCTTCTGATGTACTGCTAAGGCAATCTATAGCCATTGTGATTAGAAGAATAAGAAAATTATGCCTGTATGAAAAAACCCCCAAAAGTGTATTAAAAATGACAATTATGGGGCGCCTGGGTGGCTCAGTGGGTTAAGCCTCTGCCTTCGGCTCAGGTCATGATCTCAGGCTCCTGGGACGAGCCCTACGTTGGGCTCTCTGCTCAGCGGGGAGCCTGCTTCCCCTCTCTCTCTGCCTGCCTCTCTGCCTACTTGTGATCTCTCTGTCAAATAAATAAATAAAAATTTTTTAAAAATGACAATTATATGAGGTAATGAGAAAGAAGACGATATCCCCTATCATTTCCAAATTTTCTGTCACGTGGTATTATTTTAATTTTAAAAAGAGGAGGGTGGAAACTTGCTCTGGGTCAGCATTTGGGGATCTGGAAGACGACATTGCTACTTGACAGTGGGAACTTAGCCCCTAGCCACAGGTGGCTATTTAAATTAAACTAAAATGTAGTTCCTCGGCTTGCACTAGCCACGTTTCAAGTGCTCACCAGCTATGCGGCTGATGCTGTCAAACTGGACAGTAGCTACAGAACATTACCATCACTGCAGAGAGTTCTACTGGAGAGCATGGCTCCAGAGAATTCATAAACTGAGGTTATTTCGCAAGATGGGCCAGCCCAAACTGTCACAATGGGGACTCTCACTATGTGAGTCTCCCTGCACAGGGATCCAAGAAGCATCTGCAGAGAGACAGAGAATGCAGGAAACATAGCAGAGACACCTAGTGTCTCTCTCATAACCCTCATATAAGCTTCTCCTTGACGTTACCTATGGGGCACCCTTCTAAAGCTCTGTGATGATCCAATCTGGGGGTTGAGATGAGGAAAAGAAGAAAAGAGAAAACAGCTTTTGACTGATACATGAACACATTTCTCTCCACATTAAAAGAAAGAAAGGGGAAAGAAAGAAAGAACGAAAGAACGCACGAACGCCTGGGTGGCTCAGTCAGTTAAGCGTCCGACTCTTGATTTTGGCTCTGGTCATGATCTCAGGGTCATGGGATCCAGCCCTATGTTGGGCTCCATACTCAATGCAGAGTCTGCCTGAGACTCTCTCTCTCTCTCTGCCCCTCCCTGCCTCGCTCTTGCTTGCTCTCTCTAAATAAATACATACATAAAATCTTTAAAAGAAAGGAAGAAGTGGGGGAGAACATCAAGGTTAGAATAGTCCTCAGGGTTTAGAGAACATTTTGCTTCCCACTGCATTCTGAATGAAAACATAACTTGAACTCATCAACAGGACCCAATGGGAAGAAGTTCTATTAAATTCCTCTCTAAGGGGCGCCTGGGTGGCTCAGCGGGTTAAGCCGCTGCCTTCGGCTCAGGTCATGATCTCGGGGTCCTAGGATCGAGCCCCGCATCGGGCTCCTTGCTCAGTGGGGAGCCTGCTTCGCTCTCTGCCTCTCCCTGCCACTCGGCCTGCTAGTGTGCGCGCACTCTCTGACAAATAAATAAATAAAATCTTTAAAAAAAAAAATTCCTCTCTAAGGTAAGTCATGTGAGCCCAGGAACACTGTCTAACTCCTCCCCAGTAAGAGCCAAGTCATCCCCTTCTGACAGAACAGTCTTGGAGGGAAAGACAGGTGAAAAGTGGACTATGCTGTGAGGGGCAGCCAGTAGCAGAACCTCTAGAAATTCTGAGTGCTACAGCTGGCGGTGAAGCCAGCTCATCATAATGAGCTTCTGACTCTCAACGTGAATCCTCTCATTCTCCCTGAGATGCTCCAGGGTTGAGAAAAAGCCCTAGACTGGAAGCCACATCCATCCCAAGGGAAATATGTCTTGCCTTCTAGCTTCTAGTCTGGGGTTAGGAGTAGGAGGACATGGGAAGATCAGCCGCTTCTACAATTTTCTTTCATCCAAGCACTCAAAAAATCTGCTTTTTTCTGAAGCTTATGGTGTTAAAAGTATGCTTCATTTAGATAAGTCATATAGATTATCTGGGGAAAGATAAAACAGGCTCTATATCTGCACTGCCTAGTATGGTAGCCACTAGCCACATGTGGCTACTTAAGTTAGAATTAATAAAAATGAAAATTCTATTTCCTCAGGTGCACTAGCTACATTTTAAGTGCTCAACACTCATGATACAGGGAATCTCCACACCACAGAAGTTCTCCTGGACAGCACCACTCTGTATCTTTGAAGTTAAACTTTATAACTTAAGTCATTCTGTCACACTGCCCCAGGCTACTCACCTTATAAAGTTCTTCATCAAACTGGCTGAGCTGCGCCACTTCCTGCATGACCTCCTTCCTCATGAAAAAGGGGGTATAAATGGGGGTATAGCCCCGACTCCCCAAGGTGCGAAGGGCATACTGGATTAGTGCCTGTTCCAGGAATACCAGGACACCCTACAGGAGCAGAGACAAAGCACTATGTGACTGGGTTCTGTCGCCATCACATTCACCTGTTAGAATTTATACTCAGAGGCAACTGGGGGCCCAGGGGAGGCCAGCAAAGACCGTGAACCTCAACACGTGACTCAAGAGATTCTTTCTTAATACCAATGCCCAGCCCATCATCCAGGCACACTGTCAGGAGAAGCAAAGCGAGGCAGAAAGAATGATTTGCTCAGGGTGCACAGGAGAGCTTTCTTGCGCTAATTTGAAAACAGCAGACATGTGTGTGTATGTAGAACATACTCTGTATATATGTATCCCCAAAATTATTTCTGGGGATGCCCTCCCGGAAGTCTTCTTTGAATTCATCTGCCCTCTGTCCCAACTACTTCGGGTCTGCTGCCTCTGCTTACCTGTTCTCATAGCTCTCTGGGCCCACCCACCCCGCAGCACTCATCAGTGGGTTTCAACTCTTCATTACTTGTCTGACGGTCCAGTTCCACTCAGCCCCTTAAAGGCAGACTGTTCTGATCCAGACAGCACAACATGTCTCCATAATGGAGGATCAAATAGGGGCTCTGGTTCTAGGGAATTCGAAGCAGCATTCTCCTGCCTCAGAAAGAGAACTGCATCTGACTGCCAATCCGTTTGCAGGAGAAAGGCAAGAACAAGTGGTGGATTTGTGGGCCTCTTTAAGTAGGTTATGTTTTCCGCACAGAGTTTTTTTTAAGCTCCTTCTTTAGAATCCCATCACCATGGGTTCCTGACTCTTACCTTCAGGAAGTAGCCTCGACTTCCAGCCACCACAGCCCCCTTTTCGCCTTCAAAGCCATCTACCATCACCACCAGGTCCACGTGAGAGTACTTCTTCCTGACTGTACAATCGCCCCAGATCCTCTCTACTTTGTTGTCGGCATCCTAAGGAAAGAAGACCAGTGACCACTGAACTGCACAACCTCCAGCTTTCCAAACCCCATTCCAAGAACAGCTTAGAGCTTTGCAAAACTACTGCTTAACTCAAACACTAGGTTTTGGTCGTTGTGTCCACAGACTAAGGAAAAGAATTTGCTAGAGAATTTGTGTTCAATGGAGAAATAAAAATTTACAAATTCCTAGAAGTGATTCTAGCCATGGAACTAAAATCATGAATTTTTAAGAGATGTGTCCTATTTTTATGTTTGCTTTTTTTTTTTTTACCCTTTTAAATGACTCCTTGAAAATCCTGCTACAGGACATCCACCTCCCACCACCCCACCACCCTACCCCCGCCCCCATCAGCATCGCCTGGGGTGCAGAGGAGAATGTAGATTTTTTTTTCTTTACAGGCTCTCATTGGTTCTGGGGCCATATGAGGGCGGGCTCAGAGCCCTGACCTCCCGAGTCTCCCACCCCAGCCTGCAGAGAGTTTAAGGGCTCGTTCACCAGGGAATGAATGAAAGAGGCACAGATGGGCCCAACTGCGGCTGGGGTGTCAGGGAACAAAGGCTGGGCTCAGAGCAGCTTTGTGCTGGGGAAGCTCCCACTCAGCTGGAAACTTTTATCATGCAGATTTCCCTGCAACCTGCAGCTTCTCAGCGGGGTGTGGGTGAGGGGTGAGGTTGATTTCGCAGATCACTCCCACAGGACTCACTGCTACCACGGGCAACACGCAGTGGAGGACAGCAGCCCGATTTAGAAGAGATTTCTGGGCCAGGAGTCTCCTCCTACCTGCTGTCTCCGCTACTTCCCAATCAGGCAAGGATCTGACTCTTTCAATTCTCAATTGGTGGGCAGAGAGAATATACAAAGAGCCTGCTTCTGACACAAGGCCTATTATACAGAGAGTGCCAGCGTTTCCCAGTGCCCCTCCCGCCCCCACCCCCTCCCCAGCAGAGAGGAGCGCCAGGCAGGCTGACGCCCGCTGGGGCACAGACACCTACCTCATCATTGCTGATGGGCACGGAGGGATGCAGGAGGTTCCCGATCTCTCGGAGGTTCTCAAACCGCTCTGCTTCCAGCTTTATCCGCTCGGCGTCACATTTTAGGATGGCCTCATCGATGAGGAGTCGGACTTTTTTGATTTGTGAGACTTTCAGGTTCTGTAGATAAACAGGCCAGGCCGGCACCCAAGCCACAGCAGGTCAAGGTACAGAGGAGGAGTAAGATTCTGTTGCCCTCACCTTGTTGTGCTCGAAGGACAACCCTTGCGATAGCATTTTAAAAATCAACAATGAAGGCTTTCAAAGAACTGAGATTTATTTCAAACGCACGCACACAGCTTTGCCCTGACAAATTCGTTGGCATTTTCTTCAGGGGTACCTAAGGAAGAGTTGGATTAATTCTGGCCATTCTTCTTAGTCCTATATATCTCAGGGGTTTTAATACTCTATCTCTTTTAAGAGCTCTTTCTCTTAACGCGTACTTTCTGATATTCTTGATGAAATCAATTTAGCACTCTTATGTACTACATTTAGCCGTTCTCTAGGGAAATTACAAATTTATTAGAAGCAAGAGACCCTGTCCTAAGCTTCTTTTGTATTCCTTTTTGCAAGTGTTTCAAACTACTGATTTCGTGGCCAGGGGAGAGCCCTTAGCAAGTGGGGCTGTGTGCGAGTGGCGACCCCAAGCAGGCCCTTCGAGCCCCCACAACACTGCTTTTCTGTATTTATGCTCTTGCCATGCTTTTGTGCTGCAGGTTTATGAAAGGGTTCGGTGACTAAAAAACTTGAAAATTACTTCTCTAGGTTCACTGCTGTGAATATTTACTGAATTATGGCAAACTGAAAAAAAATCCTTGACTTTGTGAAAACAAAATTCTCTGAACCAAAGGTAGTTGGGCTCCTTTTTCCTCTTCTTCCTACTCTTGACTTTTCTACTCCATCCGTCCCCGTCTCTGCGATCTAATAAATACTCAAGGATTGAAACCAACAAGAGTGGAGGGGGACATTTCCCAGCTGCACACATTCAAGGAGGCTGCAATGCTGTGTGGAGCCAAGTGTCAGCACTTGCTTGTCTAGGAACAAAGTCACGATGAAAGAACAGAAATCCAGTCTAGAAAAGGGAAGGACAATAACTTACAGCTAAAGTGTCTACAGTGAGGTCATCAAGATTTAATACATCCTCTGGAATGGACTCATCTCCCACTGGCTCTTTTTTCTGTAGGGGAAACAAAACAAAACCCACTATTATTAAATAAAAAGAAAATTTCTGACCTAGTTTTATAAGGGCACACCAAATTAATATATAAACTAACCACAGAATTTTCTATATAACTGTATCTAAGAGCTGCAACCCGTAAGAGAAAAATTTAGTGAGAAAATTTTAAGTCCTTATCCTGCCATTTTCTGGCTTTTTGGATCCTGGACAGATCAATTAATCAGTCGAGGTCGGAGGGCTGACATCAACAGGAATGTAAGAAGAATGTCCTCTCTGGACATAGAATAGTTATGGGCACCAAGAAGGTGTGAAAATGCTCGTATCACTGCCCAGCTCCGGGTCAGGTGCATTTCTGAATGTGAATCTGTGAATCCCTGTCCACTCCTTAAGAATAATCCCAGCACTGAGGCTAAGGGGAAACAAATGGATGGGATGATAGAATCGTAGGACCCTGAGGAAAACAACATTTTTGAGGAAAAGTCACCAAATCTAGAACCAAGTTTAGAGCAATCAATGCAACTTAGCAAAACTGCAGAACGTAAGCAGGGCTAGATTTTCTGCCCTGGTTCTCTTCTCACCCATCTTTGTGATATTCTGTCAGATCATTTCTAATCCTGGCCCAGAGCCATGGAGAAGATAAGTTGAGTCAACTTCTTCCCAAATTAAAAGGAGTTAAAGAAAATTATCACAGGCCATTAAAACAAGATACGTACAACCTCAGCAAGACTTGCATAAAAGTAAGTTGAGGAGATTCAGGGTCTGCTCTGCAAGTATAAGTCATGTCGTGTTCTAAAGATTTTTTTAAAAAATTCTATACATATAACAATAGGCAATTATGTTTATACAACCTCATATACCACTGCATAAAACTGAGTCATAAGAAAGAACTAAATCTTCTGGGGGTAAAATGTAGAAATCCTTTAGATTTATTACACAATCGCATATACTAAAGTGAGAAGTCAGGATGCTAACCATAACCAAACTCACACCTTTCAGTGACTCAAGTAAAATCATTCTGAAAATCTCAGAATGAGTCTTGTTAAGAATAAACAGAGACTAGGGGCGCCTGGGTAGGGTTAAGAATAAACAGAGACTAGGGGGCAGTGGGTTAAAGCCTCTGCCTTTGGCTCAGGTCATGATCCCAGGGTCCTGGGATTGAGCCCCAAATCGGGCTCTCTGCTCGGCAGGGAGACTGCTTCCCCTGCCCCCTCTGCCTGCCTCTCTGCCTACTTGTGATCTTTGTCTATCAAATAAATAAATCAATAATCTTAAAAAAAAAAAAAAAAAAAAAAGAATAAGCAGAGACTACTGAGGTAGAAAGAAATGGCCTAAACCTCAAGATTTTCCACTTAGTAGCCAAGAGAGCTGAGGTCCCTTTGCTATCTGATAATCCCTCAGGGCAGCAAATTCAAGTTCTGAGTTCAAGTTCTGACTCTGCAACTAATTTACAATGTGATTTTGGGCAGGCTCCTTAATTTCCTAAGCCTATTCTCTTGTCCTTTTAATAAGGTTGACAAAGGTACTACCTACACTCCAGGTTTGCAGCAAAGATGAAAAACCAAAATGAAATTAATACTTTCAAGTGCTAAACATATTAAAGCACTTTTTAAGACCATTCTAATGGATAGGAAGGGAGAACACTTCTTGTGGGGCTACAGTGAAGGGATCTAACAATGGTACTGCAAATTAAAACACTTCCGTCTTCTTGCTAGGAAAACGCTAGGCTGGCACTATCTGTATGTGCCCCAAAGAATACACAGGCACGAGTGCACACTGGAATTTACATAATTATGGGGCCTCTGACATGCAAATGATTAAGCATCATGAGTCCCAAAGGAAGAAAACTATATGATTGTCGGTATCAATTTCCACAGCCACTGACAAGCTGAAAGTGTAACAAAATACTGGTAAAGAGAACGATTCAGACGATCATGAAGTGTACTAGAATCCAGAGGGAGTCTTTTTGTTATGTTCTTTCCTGGTTCAGGTTCCAAAATTTTATAATTTTTTTGGTTTAGTTGAGAAGTTTACAACTTAAAAATCAGATAGATTTGAGGGAGCATGTAATATGTTTTTAAAAAATGACTAAGGAGCTAAGAGGATATTTTTGAGGCAAGATTAAAAGCATGAACTATTCTGGATAGCAAAGCCAGGCCAAGTAAAAACTTTACATTCTTCAAGCACAGGAAGGATTTTTTGGATGAAGGCCAGTAACGACTTGCTCTCTGCTGTTACTTGCAATTGCTGAATAACTACAGGGTTCTAGGCATTGTGCCAGCTTCTCTACATTTAAAAAAATTAGTTCTCACAATTCTGTTCTATAGGTGAATGTTAGTATTATCATTTCACAGATGAGAAAATTGAAGCTCAGAAATTAATTGACTAAAGTCACATAGCCAACAATCCAGGATTTGGACTCGTATCTGTGCCCTTTCCATTAAAGAGCACGACTACACTGAGACAAAGAATCTCAAGTCCACCCTAAGAAAACCTTTCTGTCACTGTAGATTGGGCTCAAGAGATAATTAGATAAGATTACTGGTGGAATTTATATTACTATAAGCACAAAACAATGAATGAGCAACATTGCAAGAATCTTATCTTGCTAGACTATTTGTGTGTCCGCCCAAACTTGTAGGTTGAAACCTAATCCCCAGAGTGATGGTGTTTGGAGGTGGGGTCTTTCATAGGAGATTAGGTCATGAGGGCAGAGCTCTCAGAAATGGGATTAGTGCCCTTCTAAGAGATCCCAGAGAGCTCCCTTCTATCAATGTGAGGATACAATGAGATGAGGCTGTCTATGAATTGGGAAGTGGGCCCTCACCAACACTGAATCTGCCAGCACCTTGATTTTGGGCTTCTCAGTCTTCCGAACTGTGAGAAATAAACTGCTCTTGTTTAAAAGCCACCCAACCTATGATATTCTGTTACAGCAGCTTGAAGGGACTAAGACTTATCCGACAGAAGACAGACTCACGATCCCTGAAAGTGCCTCTTAGTCCCCTTTCCTACTTCCTTCCTTTCTTTTTAAAATATCTGTCCCTTTGGTAAGAAATTCAGTAGCTCACAGAATTAGACACGAGATTAGAAATTATGTGAGTACTAAGAGTGAGATTAAACACCTCTGCTCAAGCTCTCAAGGCTGTTACCTAGTTCTCTTACCTTCATTTTCTCTCCAATTGTCTTGCTGCACAGGTTCTTCAGCTTGTTCAAGTTGTCCGCCTGAAATCTGCCTAAAGAATAAAGAATCCACGAATCTCCTTAGACAGAGCTAAAGGATTTCATGAAATTGTGAAATCTTACAGCTTTAGAGGCCCAAATTTAGTTGGCATATACTGGTGACAGTGGGGTGCTCCCTGCATTTGGTGACAAGGAAAAGGCTCTTCTAAGACTGAAATTGGAAACTACCATAATCTGGACAATGCCACGGTCAAGTAACAGATCTGAGGAACCTAGAAAAAACTCAAATAACCATAACCTGCTCAATTTTCTTAAAATCCATTGAAAGAAACTATGTGATATGCACTGGGATCTGGAAAGAGAGCAATCCTGTTTCAAGTCCTGTGAACGTGGTTGCAGCATCTTTGTGCATCTCTGTGCTGGAAATAGTTAATGTTACCCCCTTTGCTCGGACAAAATCTCACCTGGCAGCCTGGAGAATAAGTTTCTTGTGCTTTAATTTCTTTGGGGGAAGATAGTGCACTAATCAGCCTACATGGGTATTTGGGCCCAAACTATTATATCGTACTGTGGTTCATTAAGCTAAGTCTAATTAGCAAAAATCAGGCCTTGAATCCAGGCTCAAGGACCAACATGGTAAACAGCAAGTTTTTGACAGGTGAAATGACAACTAGAAATGAGACAGCTCCTTGGCAGCTATTTTTTTTAAGGTTTTGCCAAACTTGAACTAAATGTCAGGACAAAATGATCTAACAACTTTCTCATTCACTTACTTGGATTAAAGAGATGGGAACAGAAGAGCGGTCACCAGGGGTTGGAGGGGAGAGGGGAACGAGAATGGACTACAAAGAGACAGTGAGAGGGATCTCTGTGATGATCTGTGTCCTGTCCTGAGTGTGACAGTGGTTATACAAATCTACACATGGGGGACGCCTGGGTGGCTCAGTTGGTTAAGCCGCTGCCTTCGGCTCAGGTCATGATCCCAGCGTCCTGGGATCGAGTCCCACATCGGGCTCCTTGCTCGGCAGGGAGCCTGCTT